>JASDQU010884999.1:34888-47058 GCA_032191745.1 Picea mariana
TCATCCTGGATGCAAGACCATATGCCCTCAGGCACCTCCTGTAACACCGTCTCCAGACGACGGCGTATGTCCTCAAAATCTGCTCTGACAACCACCGGAGGAGCATGAGATGGCCCAGCACTAGGGTCATCAAACCGGTGCCTCCTTGCTACCCTCTCTGGCTCCGCTGGTCGAACCGCGGCGTCCTCACGTCGACATCTCTCTCCCCGCGGCGGTCTCTCCAGCGCCCTCTGCAACTACACCTTGCACCCGCGAGGTGCCACATCTTCACATGCAAACAAACAACAGATAGTATCAGCATCTATATCATATACATAAGGCATGCTATCTCAAAAAATACAAAAACATACATATCAACATCATCAATCAACATACCTCGGTGGTCGAACACCTCCTCTGGAGGTAGCACCATGTCCGGGTCACCCCGAAAGTCAACCCCGGCATAGGGGTACCGTAGTATCACCTGCGGCATCTGCCGCCATACCTATGTCGCCTCTGCCGTGAAGAAATGGCCACCCTCGCCACCACCATGGCGAAGCAACACCGTCGACCATCACCGCAGTCGCGGCTCTCGTGCCCCAGGCGCACCCAATAAAATCCTAGGGCGCAGCATCAGCACCCTCTCCAGAAACCATGCCACCAAGATAGACCCAAAGGCAAACTCCCCCGTATCCATGGACCGGAAGTGATCCAGCTGCCCTATCATCCTGGCATGCAGCATCAGCCCCCAGGCAAAATGCTCACCAGCCAGTACTCTCTCCATGACCATCAGCTGGCCCCCACTGATCCACTGGGTCGCCAGTGACCCATATACTCTCACAATCATCGTTTTTATACAGCGATGCGCCAGGGCATCTATTGACCCAATACTCACAACCGTCCTAGACATAAAGTTCTAACCTGAACAGTATCTCTGACCAACAGTCGCTAGGTCTAGATCCCTCGATAGCACCGGCTTTGCCAATAGGGGAACACCCCAAAACGGGAGCCCCGTCAAGAAGTACACGTCCTCCACCGTAGTGAAGGGGATCTTCTCTCCTCGCACAAGGAAGTAGTGCAGCTCCGGACTCCACATCTGGATCAGGAACTGCAGGAGATACTCCTACTCCTNCTGCAGGAGATACTCCTACTCCCATATCAACGGGCACTCAAATTACTTTAGCAACCCACAGGCTGCCAAAGTCGCACGCACACCTGGCTCCTCAATAGCCATGGTGTCTCACAGCTTAGACCAATCTCGCTCTCGCCAGCCCACTGGCATCGTGCAAACTGTCCACCTGCAGCCACAACAAGGAGTCTTATATCAGCCCACGAGACCACAAAGATCAATTTTACACCCGTCAACCTTGCCTCTAAGGCGCGACTGTTTCAACCCACAGGCGCGCACACATGCGCACCTATTCACTACATAGGCACGCACGTATGCGCACCTGTTAGATGCACAGGTGCGCTCTCAGGCGCGCCTGTTACCTACACAAGCATGCTCTCAGGCCCGCCTGTTCACTACACAGGTGTGCACTGGTGCATGCCTATCCACGCCACATCCGCACAAAAATACGCAGCTGTACAGCAGACAGGTGTGCACATAGTGCGCGCCTTTAATCCCCTCACCAGCGCCCCCATGCGCGTCTATTTGGTGGGCATGCGTGCACATGTGCACGCCTACTTCCGGATCGCCCGCGCAAGTGGGGCCCACATCCACAAAATCCCTCTGTATGGCCCTTCATACAGCCCTTTCCCAAAAAATGAAATTCTATTTCTATGCAAGATGATCAGACGACTAACCTGAAGCTCACTAACTGCCAATCGGATGCCTCGTCCTCCCCAAATCTCCAAATCTCCTCTGAAAACTGCTCATCCAGTCACTATTGCAACAGGTACAAATGAGGTGGCAATGTGGGCCCTACAGCTATAAATAAGCCTTTTTGCCAAACTTCCACTCACCATTCTAGGAGCCCATGGTGTCCATTTCTCGATCCGTCTTCAGCCACGGGATCATCATCCCGTCATCTACATCACAGCAGTCCTTGGGCCTCTTTTCATCCTAAGCCCCCGAGACGCCATTTTCATACCCTGGTCAGGTACGCATGCGCATATTCACGCTTATCAAATACATGCTCATACCCGGTAGCATTCTTACCCACATGAGTTGTCCCATTCATAGCACCTTTTGGCAATTCTGACACTCATGCTATTTTTCAAAACCCTTTAGGGATGGGAGTCCCGATAGTCTTTCATCATGTCACGAATCAACCGCATATTCCTTCTCCTCATTTTTCTAGCTTTCCCACACGGACTCCCAGATTATATCTTCACGGTTCTATTTTTTGACTGCACCTCCGCAGTATCCTGAACCCTCCATTTCATCCACAATCAGTTTGCCCATCTGTAAATCTACCTTCATTTCACCTACCTCATATAGAAACTCACCGATGGGGCCCCCACCCTTCATCAGTTCTCCGAGCAAATTATGCCCTACAGGGGCCACCCATATCACACTGGGGCACCCGTTTCTGTATTTGTACATTTCTCCCCAATTATTCGTTATTTATTGTACAAATGCCTTTATTTCCAGTCGTTACATTACCTTTTTGTCGTCACCTTTGGCGACCTGCTTCCCTCTTTTTGGCCAATCGCAACCCATGTCACCCTTGGTTGGAGCACTACTTATCATCTACCCTTGCCGGCATCGTCCATATCTTCAGAGTACCCCACAGCTCACTTACCTCTGCCCTCTAAATTTGTTCATCTTGTCCCGCCTCTGGCACAACTTATCCCCGGTTTTGTCGTTCCCCTGACACTCGACTTCGTTGAACGGTTGTGGCCACTTTTTCTCTCACACATACTCCAACCAAGGGCAGTCTTGAGTCTTCCCACATCTTGAATTTGTCCATGTACCTCCGCCACTTCCTCACCTCAGTATATTTCACAAATCCATTTGCTTCTGGGAGTCGCGTCCCCCTTTTTGTCGACATCATCACAGTTTTCCAGAAGGGCGACAGTATCTTGATTCTCATTATCCACTCAATGAGAGATCTCAGACGCGGGGGTCGTTGAGACTCCCATAACATTCGACACCAACACTTTCTCATGTTACGGTGGATTTTACTTTGCGACTATTGCAGTTAGTTCTTTCATTTGCCGAAGACCTTTGAACTTGGCTGGGCTATCAATTCCCACATAGTCAGTGATACTTATTACCGTGATCACTGCCTACTATTCAGAGTATGTTCATTTGCAGAATTGTCTTCTACCTTAATCACGACTGCCCCTGAGGGCACTGCAGTTGTCTACACCAACACTTCAGTCATCTTTTTTCAGAGTTACATAACACGAGCATGGGGCATGCCCACGCCTCGTTTGTACACAATTTTCTATTTTACACACTTCATGGAAGGTCGGGTCCTACCGGTTCCTTTTTCCCTCCAACGGATCGCTCTGAACGATCCCACTATTACTCTTTCTTACAAAAACATTCTCAGTAGAAGAAACATTGATGGATTTCGGCTATACGTATGCTCCTAACCTCATCCATCATGGGGCATCTGTTATCACTGAAATTTCGTCCACACATGATTACAAGAACTCAGCATCGTCAAATAGTGATGAAGTCATCCATGGACCTGAATTAATACCGAAGCTTTCAAAAAAGGTCAAAAACTATACAAAGTAGTGAAAAATTAAAGAGCGTTATGCAGACATTGAGCGCGCACACACATGCGTGAAACAAGAACGCAGAATTAGCACATGATGCGCGATTGTTATCGCAAAAATCCATGCACCTGCTAAACATCGCATTTATGAGAGTGGTCGGCCTCCCACCCACTTATGGTTCAGCTCCCAAGCCGATTTGACCCTCAAATCTGGACTGGATCCGACTGGTGGGTTGGTCAAAGACCTAGGAATGCCCTAATTGGCCTCTTTTCACACTATAAAGTAGTTAAACAATAACCCAAAAGAATGCTATAAAAAGCCATGGATGCACCTCATTTTTTCAAGGAATTCAAAGTAATGTTATGCTGCCTCTATTCTCTTGAGGACTCCATCCTTGTCAAGAGCATATTGCCACCATTGCATTGGACAATCCATCTCACCCATTGAGTGGATTTGTAAAGAGTTCTTTCATCATTTTCCATTTTTCTTTGTTGTAAGAAGAGCTAGCTAGTGGGGGTCCAAGAGCCCTCCCTTGGAGGAAGAAGGGACTCATAGTCCCCTTTCTTCTTGGTGCTTTGTTTCACTAATAGATCAGCCTCAACATTGGTGACATGGGTCTTATGGTTCTTTTTGTTTCTATGTCCCTATGCTCATGAATTTAGTTGTTATTGCATTTCTTAGTTTAATTCTTAATTGTAGTTTTTATTTTCTTTCTCTAACTCTTTTCCTTACAGTTGTCCTGCTCAGCAGACCCAATTGAGCTTGCAAGCACCTCTATTTTTCTCACCAAGGTGACGAAAGAGGTGCAACACAAAGGATAATAGAATAAAATCCTTAGAGGAGTTGGTGCTTAAGATTGGGTATGATCCCTCGAATGTTAAAGCAGCAAAGGAAATGTTGAAGAAAAAGAATACTGACATTGCATCTTTGAGAAAACAATTTAAATTTCCACCAACAGAGGATTCACAAGCTAAAGAGATAGTTGAAGCAGAAAACGGGAAAGAAGAATTGCTTAAGCTTATCATGCAGCAGAATGCACAGCTAAGAGAAATGGAGGTAGAGTTGGAAAAAATATTGAAAGAAAAGGAACAAATGGCACCAATGGAAGTCATTCCATTGAGTGCAGTTCCCATTGCAGAAGTAAGTACAGCAGCAGTTCCAACAACCACTACAGCAGAAATTCCATCAGCATCCCCATTGACAGCACTGAAAAAAACTGTGGAGTTAGCATAATCCATGGAGGAAATGACTCTATAGGGAACATAGATCAATAGGTTGAAAATGGAGATTGAAAATCTTCAGGAACACAAGTCTTCTTTCCAAACAAGATACAATGTTGAGAGACAGGTGTCAGAGAAACTCAAGCATGAAATACAACAACTCCAGAAACAAACAGTGGCAGGAAAGACATTAGCAGAGGCTAAGGAAAACATATGGACGGATATTACAAAATCCATAAATGAAATTTGGTCCATGGTGCAAATCATGTTTGAGCAACATGATCTGGTGTTAAAGAGTAGGCAAACCATTGACAGGATAAGAACAGAGTTGGGTGAGATGCCCTCAGCGGCCAACGAGATCATCAAGTTTCTGAACTCCAAAACCAAAGAAGAGCTGGAAGAATTGAAATTCAGAGACAGAACAGAGACTATACTCGAGGTAAAAAGAGTATTGACTAAAAGGGGATTGATGTTACAGTTGGAGGAAAAGGCTCAAAACATGGATATTGGAGTTCAAAGATTTTTTAGCAAGATGGAAGCCTTACAGAAAAAGGGTCTTCCTGATCTATGTGTCCTAAATGATAAACTAATGACTCTGTCCAATTACAAGCAAAGGATCGCCACCGTGGCCAAAGACAGCTCCAAGTTTTCAAGGATACAGGGCAGCACCACGGGAAAAGCATTCTTGGAGACTCTACAGCATGACCTCAGCATTCAGCACGAGATCAAGTATGTTTTCATCATCAAGCCGACTTTTGTTAAATACACCGAGATGGACGAACTTTACCATCGGTTATCGAAGATTACCATCCCAAGCACACAAAGATGGGATGAGTTGTGCAATTTTATTGAGTAAAGGCAGAGCATCATCCATCTCAGCATCCATCTCAGCGTCCAGCTCAGTGTCCAGCACAGTTGAAGTCATTTGAATGACTCAACAATGGTCTTCCCCAAAATCAGCATGAGAGATTCAACACATCATCATCAGTTACTACATTTTTGCATCTTGTTAGATTAGTTAGTTAGACTCAGACTCTTTCACGTCCTGATTATTAATGACAAGGTCATTGTAACTTTTATTATAAATATTTCTCACTTAGAAGTAGGAAGGGTTGTTGATCTTTACGCCCGAGCAAGCTCTAGTTGCTGTAATTTTTATCAAGAAATTATTCCAGTAATACGAAGAGAAGTTTCACAGGATTCCTGTGTGTCAATTGTTGGTGAAGTTCCCTCTGTCTACGTGCAATTTTTTTCTTTCTTAGTTATCATATTGTCTTTCTAAAATGTAATCTTTAAAAGAAGTTAAAGTTGCAGAATTTACCTTAATCTTTTACATATTTAAATGTTTTTCCTTTGATGTTATAACAAAGAAATTCTTAAATGCTTTTTTGTTTTAACTGATATCTCACCTTTTCAGCAATACACCATTTTTATTTCTAAAGAATCCAGCATTAGCATTATCTCACCCTATGAAACGAATCTTGTAAAGTTGTCTTTAACTTCTATCTTTTAAACACAGACCCCATAGCCCAATGGAAGTGTAATTGATATTCAACCACTTCATTCAAAAACAATACAAACAACGCGGTTATATTCTTTCTAACTAGCCTAAAATCTTTGAACACTCAATTAAATCTAGAACTCACAGAGAGATCCCTCTCTGAAACTGGTACGGCTAGCTTCCAGTTTTGAAGCGGTTGGTTAAGGTTATCTCTAATAAGTTTCTTCTTACCTCATAACAACCTCTAGGAATTTACAGAGTGATAACAGTGACAATGGATTTTATTACGGGATTTCCCAGAACAGGCAAGCTCCATGATTCGATCATGGTAGTGGTGGACAAGCTTACAAAATCTGCCCATTTTATTCCACTGAAAACTACTCACAAGGAAGCAGATGTTGCAGATATTTTCATGAAGGAAGTGACACGATTGCACGGAATTCCTAAAACAATTGTGTCCGACAGAGACCCAAAATTCACCTCAAATTTCTGATTGCATTTCCTGCATCTATGTCTATCAATAATGTATTCCATGTATCATTGCTAAAGAAATATATACCTGATGTTAATCATGTTATTGATTGGAATGTGATTAGGTGGAACAAGAAGGCGTTTTTCAAGTGCATCTAGTGCGCATTATGGACCGAAAAATCAAGCAGCTCTATAATCGATCCATAGGACTTGTAAAGGTCCAATGGACCTGGTACGGTCCTGAGGACTCTACTTGGGAGCATGAGGATGCAATGCAAACAGAATACCCGCATCTTTTTGAGGATTTTTGAAAACTTTGTTGTATATGGGTATATGAAGCATTGAGGCCGGTGCATAAACAAGGGGAGGGGATTGTAATATCCCTCGGCCAGACCCAATTGTAAATGTAATGTAAGTGTACTTCAGCTGGTGAGTTTTTTTGACATCATTTTGTAATGCACCTTTCATGGCATAGTGCGCGCAAGTACTGCACGGTAAAATGAAGTAGTGTGCACATAACCGGATACCGCACGCAGTAACTAAAGTGCGCGCAGTATGGGGGTCAGAGAACCTCATGTATATGATATGTATTATAGGTTGGTGAGCCAGTTATGATAAGTTGGGATGCTTATGTTTTGGAACTAGGCCAATGCGCCTAGATGTTAAAGGCCATCGCCCCTTTTTTTTATATGTCTCATGATTAATATAAAATACATCGTTGTGCGCAGACCGACCATGATAAAAGAGATGGGGGACTAAACTTCACCAGTTAGGGAAAGGGAAAGCCAAAAAGGAATATTATATTAATATTTCTTTAAAACATAAAGTATGGATAATCATTTTATCCTAAGTTCTAAAGTTGGGGACAAGTGGACCAAAGTAGCTTCCAACATGACAAGTGTCAAGTTGGGGACATGCACACATATCCTGGGGACTTATCTCTTTGGACACCTTCACCATCATTCGGACGAACATCCTTACCATCATTCTCACTATCATTCTTACGATGATCTTGCCCATGATTCCTTCCATCATTCAGTCATCCAGTCAATGATTTCCATGACCATTTTCACTCAGACAGTCAGTTATCCTTGGGACATTCATTTCACAGTATCTGAGCCTGTTTCCATAACCATTTCCTATTGGTGTACCTAGTTATCTTGGGAGCGGGATTGAAGAAGCGGGTTGTCAGGCCCGTGGGAAATTGAAGAGGTGGGTTGTCAGGCCCGTGAGAATTGTTGGGAATTGATTTCCTGAAGGTGCTAAACTGCAGCTATAGTGCTCTGAGACTTCTGGTCTGGCCTGTTGTTGAAGCCCTGGAAAGGAAGTGGGGCAGCCGAGGGATTGTTGAGAAGAGAAGGGGCACACTTCCTTGGGTGGGATAGTCATGTGGGGAATGAGAGATTGTAGGTTGTTAGTTGAGTGAGAACCTGAGACAGAGTCTTTTCTGTTGTCCATGAACCCTTAGCCTGGTTAGGAATCCCTTTACTAGGGTAGAGTTTAGTCCCAGCTTAGGGGTGACCCACTGTTGAGAGTGATGAACAGTGTAGTCTAAGCCTGGGAGGTTCATGGATGGTTTGTATGCAGTTGGTGACAACCTTTCCAAGATAAGTACCAGTCGTGTGATAAATCACTTGCTGCATTGTTATTTATGTGCTTATGTTACAGTTTATCATATGTGTGATTATAACTATCTGTATGTTTATGGGTATTTCCCTGTATATGTTGCATGTCTGTGGTTACTGTTATTTCAGTATGAAATTGTATATTTGCATAATGTGATTGTTTATTTACGTTATATGTAAAGCTTTCGCAAGAGTGTTGTAGGTATATGTTGTAATTGCATGCATATTGAAGAGAAAATTTATGTGGCATAGCTCAGTTGAATACTGGGTATGTTACAGTATGTTCCGCAGTGAGAGAACGAAAGCGTTCCCTCGTGTAACCTGGCCCTTCAAAGGCTGGGAATGTTACAAAGACGGTTTTAGAGATAAGTAAAGCGTCTGAGGAGTGGCATGCCCGGCCGGTGTGAGGTCGGGGATGTTACAGTATGGTATTAGAGCTTCAGTCCCAACACTGAGCCTGGATGGGCCGGAAAGGTTCAGACGAAGCAAATATTCACAAGAGATTAATTTTGAATTGACCAAATTTCAAGTCACAGAGCATCCATGGAAAATATTGGCATATAGGTGTGTGCAAAAAATTGTGGCATCGCACAGAAGAATATTGTGTGTAGATGCACGCGTTGAATTTAGCATTTGCTCGGTGAGCACACACATAGTAATGTGCACATGGTGTGCGCAGCATTGCAAAACATAGAGGAGTTGGTTGGTGCACGCATAATATGAGTATAATTTGTCTCGCAATAGTGTATACAATGGTGCGCGCAGATTGTTGTGCGCGGTGAGGCATATTGAACTTCGGCATGGTGCAATGCATAGGGTGAAATACATGTGGAATATCAGTGCATGATACCAAAATTGTGCGTAGTGGATATTGGCGCACAACGCAAAAGTAGTGCACACAAGCTATTGGCGCGACGAAGAAGAAATTCATAGGGGATATCGATGCACAGAAGCACAATTTACCTTGTAGTGTTGTTGTGCATGATAAATATGGGTGTATAGGTTGAATTTTTGTGCCCGCAAAGTCATGCGATGAGTCTGAGTTAATAGAAAAATTGCATGATATTAGAGGAAAAAGAAACACACAACCACATCGGAGCATTATTTAAAATGAATTCAAAGTTGGTTGTGAAGAAATAAATATAATTAAAATTGTTAGGCCGAGAGCATTTCAGGGAAGAATTTCGAGCTTTATATTCCTCTGATTCAGACAGATGGAAGTGAAATATAATCTTACAAGAAAAGCATACTATGAAAGAAAACAAGACACATAACACCACCAGTTAGAATCTTGTAATAAACAGTCCAAAGTCCGTTTTTGCATTTATATAATCGTATTAATCCCAAAATTACAAAAAAAAGGGAATGATAACAATTATCATATTGTAAAAGTATCGTTTAAGAACAGGCCTATCATCTCTGGAGTCCCTTACCTCTGCTACCCCCTGTTCCAAAATTGGCTGAAATATACCTAATTTTAGTTGAGGACTCATTTCAGCTTAGCAATCTCCTCCTTTAAAAAATCCAACCAGACTGGTTGATTCTTTCCAACACTTTCGGTCGTTTCAGTTGTGGTTTCCTTCTTCTACCGCTTGCTCCTTTTCTTCTTAGAAACTGGCATGTTGATGACTAAATCCTTCATAATGGGATTCATCTTGGCTTCCAATGTAGATTCAGTGGCAGGTTCTATGCAAAACTTAGTCGCTAGTATATGCAGGACCACCATTTCCTCCTTATTCGCAGGAAAGTCTAGCATGTTACCCGAATAACCAATCTAACTAGATTTAGCCTTGTCCATGTACCTCAGTTTGTGGATACTGAAATGATTTTACAAAGAGCAGAAAATCAAGCAATTTGGAGATTACTCTGTTTATGGATAAACTAATGTCTCCATACTTGAGGATTGGTAGTTATAGAATCCCAATTATGAAGCACAGACAGACTACATACAAGTGTGTTGGGTTTCCATGCTCAGCTAATCCATTTCAAATGATTATATTTTGATTTCATTATATGGTGGCATTCAGCTGATGTTATACAGCTGTGAAGTACCGAACAAGTGAAATGGGGTGATCTGACTAGCCATCGCTCATTCCACGAGTGATAGTTTGACATTTTGAAACACGTGATACTGCGTCTTGGAGAAAGTGGTTTCAGAAAACCATATTTCTGCCCAGATGTATCTCTGAAGGCACCACACGCCTATGCTCTCAAGACTTGGGTCTTATCTAGAATTTCCATGGCGATAACACTAGGAAATCAGGAGAGATAATTCTGATGTATATATGGAACCAAAATGGTTCATATTTTTCATGAAATGTTGAATTGTTAACCTGATAAGTTTTGATGGCTGCATGTTTTGCAGAATTAAAAAAAAACTAGATCAGATCAGATCAGTGCAGAGTCCATAGGAATGGAAGAGGCACAGGAGAATTACAGTCATCCAGATGAGAGAAGAGGGATGGATGTTCATTTGGGCATTGAAGGAACAAACTCCAATGGACATGGAGAAGAAAGGAATGAAAACATCAATATGGCAGAGACCATTAAAAATCTGCAAAAGGATGTCCAAAGACGTAAGGCTGATAATGAAAGGCTTATGAGAGCCAAGGAGTAGTAGGATGACTTCAACATGAAGTTATTGGAGGGATTGAATAGAATAGAAAAGAAATTGGTTAAGGAGAGTGGCTCAAGCAAATATGGAAGGCACAAGCCTTTGGATGAGAAAAGAAAAGCAAGAAGTGTTAGCAGACACCACCATCATTCTCAAAGGCATTCCAATAAGAGAATAGGTAGCAGCTCAAGTCCATCCCCTGTCAAAAGGCATAAGAGGTCTGGAGTGGATGAGCTACAAGGAGAAATGAACAAAATCAAACCTCCTACATTTGATGGTGAGCACAAGAAGGATGAAGATGCAAAAACATGGTTTTTGGGCATGAGAAAGTATTTTCAATTGCATAATTATTCTTCTCATGCAGAGGGTAGAATTGTTATTTATCAACTCAAAGGAAAGGCATCCATGTGGTGGGATCATCTTGTGTAGGTGCAGCACATTAAAGAGAAAAGTGCTACTTGGAGGGAAATCAAGGTATTTTGAGAAGAAATACTTGACCAAGAGATACTACGACAAGAAAATGAAAGAGTTATTTGAACTCAAGCTTGGAAGTATGACCATAGATGAATATGAGAGAAGGTTTCTAGAACTGTTGAAGTATGTCTCATTCATCAAGGATGAGACAGTCAAAATTCAAAGGTATTTGAGTGGATTTCCATCATTCATCAGGGAAAAAATACAGTATGATGAACCCAAGACATTGGAAGAGACCATAAGGTGAGCAAAATGCCTATATGATCAGCAGAAAGAAAGGTCAGCTTTCCAAAAGGCTTGGGAAGACAAAAAGAAATTCAATATGGATCAGAGGAAGAAGGGAGCTAAGCCACCATTCTTCAGAAATAATCCATAGGGATAGAAAATGGATAAAGAACCCAGAACGATTGACATAGGGATTCAAGGGCCAAGACAGCCACCTATTCAATGTTGGGGTTGTAAAGGAGATCATAGGTTCAGATATTGTCCTCACAGAAGTGAAAAATGAAGGGTTGTTCACAATGTATAGCAAGTTGAAACAGTGAAGGACATGGGTAGATATGTGCCAAGGATCTATGCATCCCTAGATAATAAGCAAGCAGAGTATCATT
>JASDQU010885000.1:10377-20609 GCA_032191745.1 Picea mariana
GTAGTGATCATCACCACAGATAAGACAAGGGTATCGAGGTTTGCGCTTATCCCTATCGTCAACAGGTGGTGTTTTGGTTTTCTCAGCTTGTGGATTATTTTTATCTTCCTTGGTCTTACCCTTTCCTTTTTTGGATTTATTTTTGCTGGTAGGGGTAGATTGGATAGAGTTTACCTTAGAAGTCTTGCTGGTGGGAGGGGTAGGAGACGAAGCATTTTGAACATTAGAAGAAATGGATTTGGGGTTGTTTCTAGAGGTTTGGATGGAATGAGGTTGGGCATGGAAGGTGCTAATCACACCGTTAGCAGCATGAGAAGCAACGGGAGTGGTTGAAGTAGTAGAATTAGAAGGACGAGGTGCATCAGGGAGTAAGTCATAAAGAGTATCCGTTTGTGAGTAAACGAGGTCTAGGTATTGGGCACGACTGATTGCCTATTCTTTTGTGACAAATCCACCCATGGCGATGTCACGAGCGATGTCGTTCACGAATTATTTCGTGAACCATTCTACCAACAACTGATCGGTAAGTTCGAGTTTGATGAGACGTCGTCTCTGTCGCCACTCATGAATGTGATCAAAGATATGAGTGGCTTTGGTTTGTTTGAAAGAACTCAAAATATCGGTTCCCGTTTCGTAGCGAATCGGTAACTGGTAGTGGGTGAGGAAAGCCATAGTGAGGGTGTTGAAGTCGGTGAAGAAGCCTCGTGGTAATTCAATATACCACTTCGCGGCGGAACCTGTGAGGGTTCACTGAAAAAGGTGTAAACGAATAGAGTCATCCATCAAGGAGTTGGATGAGCACCAAAGGTGAAAAGTCATTACATGATTGTTTAGGTCCTCTCCCAGTTTACCATTGAATTTAGGGATGTCAGATGGTAGTTTGGCCAGTATGGTGGGTCATTGAGGAGAGTGACGATCAGATAATTTAAAATCCTCAACAGATCCGGAAGGTCCAGAGTGGCTAAGAAAGGTAACTGTCTATTCACATGCGGGTACTGATGACTTTGGGGAGGGAGTCCTGTCGGTAAACCAGTGGGACCATAAGCAGTCTGCATATAATGCAAAGATCCGAGCAGATTTGGTTGTTGGTGTGGAGGCAAGTAATTTGTAGGGTTGTAACCTTGAACCGGGGTGTGGGGTTGAGTGTTCGAGCCCCAAATAGGATTAAACATGCCTGGATATGGTTGGCCTATACTAGGGGGTATGACGGAGTTATCTTGAGGCTGTTGTCCCCCAGTCGATTGAGGATTATGTTGTATAAGATTGAGAATTATGTTGTATAAGATAATTCCAATACTGGGCCAAGGATGGAGATATGTTTTGTCCATAGGGTGGGGTCAGTGGGGGTTTCCCTCCAATCGGGGATTGCGTCCCAATTGGGATTTGTCCTATGAAAGGGGGTTGAGGTTGGCCTCCTTGGTGAAATTGTCCACCAACAGGAATCTGGTAATTAGGTGTCAAAGACGGGATGGTGCCACTAGGATCAGTGCCTCTGATAGAGGATGGAAGAGGTTCTCTGAAAGGGAGTGGAGGAAGTGTTGGAATGAAACTGGGAAGATGGTGCCCAAAAGGAGTGGAACCACCATGAGTTCTGGATGTGATTTGTGCAGGGGCGGGAATAGAATCATTCAACGCATGATACCCAGGCGGAACCTGTGTTGGGGTGAATCTGGGCGAAAGTGGTGTGCCAATGGGGGCTTGGCTAGCTGCAGTAATCCTGGTGTGAGGACTAGTAGTATTTGGGACCATTGTGTAATGGACCATTTATAGAGGGATAGTCAAGACGTGGTTAGTTGGTGGAGCGTCTGAACCAGGGAAATAATAGGCAGTAGTAAAAGGTACTGCGTCTGGATCAGATGTTTCAGGCAGCTCAGGTGTGATAGTGATATCAACGCCTGCTCCTAAGCCAAAGAGATCCCATCTAAAAATGCCAGTAGTCCAAAAAGGATCTTGACCCTCAGGTCCTATGAAAGGTCTGGTTGGTGATCCAGAAGACTGAAGAACTAGATATCTGGAAGAATTCAGTCGAACAATATGTCTCTTAGAGTTGGTAGGAAGTCAGAAGTCCTCTCGATAATTGGTAATTAGGAACCATTCTAAAGAGTTAGTTCTTTCCACTTATGGAGTGGTGACATCTTGGACTTCACTCTATTGAGGAGAGACCTCCAGTGAGTTGGTAGGCAAGGGTTGAGAACCTTCCAGATCTTCTGGGGGTAGGCCTTGCATTCTACATGAACGGCGTGGATGGTCAATTGTGATTGAGTTAGAATCTTACGAAAGAAATTCTATGGCTAACTTGGGTAAACAAACAACATATGCTAGTAAAATCTAGGAAGAAAAACCAGGCAAACAAGACCTTCCAATTTCGAAGTCACTAGTTGGTGATGAAATCCAATGTCGCAGCGACGAGACAAGAAGGGGTTGGGCTAGGGTGGAAAAGTTACGTTGACGACCTGCTTAACGGACTTACTCCCTGGTGCAAGCTCCCACACACAATCGTGGGCATACCTTCCAAGGAGCCCGAGTGAGTCTGGCCAATGTCGATTCCAGGTACCATGAAGACTTACCCCTTCACAGTCACCTTGTGTAAGACCCTAAGTAGATAGGCTACTAANTGCCTGGGGGAACAGTCGGTAGTCTGATCCACACACAAGGGCAGGGTATCTAGTCCGAAATCAACTTGAGAGGCTTCCACTCATCATTGTGGGTATACCTTCAAGTGACCCCCATAATACGTGCAATCTCTACACTGATATCAACAAAGCAGCGTGAGTAACTCTGTCAATCTCAATGCGACCTCAAGTTTGACCCTTGTGTGAGAAGGGCTTCCCAGGACAAAATGCTGCAAATGGAAGTTGACACTCCTTATCACAAGATACTATTGTGTGTTTTGTTATTTGGAGAGTGTGTTTCACTGCCTATTCCAAAGCTCTAGCCTAGCTAATGTTGGTGTAAAAGAGTCCTAGAAAAAGTTACTAGTTGAATTTTAAAATTGCGCAATATTATTAAAGACTATTGTTACTCAAAATGAGACAAAAATGAAACCGATGTTGTGTGAGTCTCTGACCCAACAATGCATAAACATAAATGAATGATACAATTTTTTTGTTCGATGAATCCTATCTACAGGAGGGAAAGAGGAGTTTTCTGGAACAATACAAACTATGATGTATGATCCTCTTTGAAATGTAATATCAAACAACCATGAGCAATGCAAATTCTCTAGTCGTTCTTTTTTAGTACTTGAATGCCAATATTTTCGAAAAAAGTTGCCTAAAAAAGAAAATGTCTTTAATTTTTATTAGAAACCAAACAACAGGGGTGGAACTAATAAAAAACAAGCAACCAACGAAAAAGAAATACATAACAAACACCCGAACCAATATTTCAATGAAGACAAAAATAACAAATTGACAAGACCAGTCTCTTCAAATGCACATGGGTAACAATTTTCCAAGTAATAAGCAATTGAAAAGAAAAATTGATATCAACTTTTAAACCAATCAAAGGCTCCTAACCAAACAAGCACTCGGATTTCAAAACCGGAGATTATACCCTTGTTGCGAAAAGGTCAAGAGGTAAAAATTGAGAAAACATGATCAAGAAGAGCTTTCGATTTTTGGAAACTAATAATTCATGAGATTTGGAGTCAAGAAACATTCAATCACTGGCCAGAGAAGTTCTTCCTAGACACACAAAAAAATCTGGGCATCTGAGGACACAAAGGACTTAATCGAAAATTTTTGCAAGTGGGTTCGCAGGCTGGCAGTGTGGTACAGTGCGAGAATCAAGGATTTTCGCAGGCTAGACATAGGAAAAATGTGAGAAGTTCGCACTGAACTGAACAACAGGGTGCGAACTTTAGTGGTTCTCACAGGATACAGAAGGGTGCAGTGTGAGAAGGTCTGTAATCAAGCAAATTTTGGAAAAAAGACAAAACTTCTGAGGGAAATTCTGGATCCAGGGAGTCTGTAAGGGTCTCCTCAAGACTCAGAGATTGATGGGAATGAAAAATGGTAGGTTAAGAGAAAATGGCCAAGAAAAAACCACCAAAAATGGGTTGTATTCCCGGTGGAGTCGCCAATTTTGTTATTGGACAAATCGGTAGATGCGGACACTAACAGATCTCCCTAGATCCACCTGGATCTAGAACAAAACATGACAGGACACGAATCTTTCCCTAAGTTGTAGTCATTGAATCTACTAATGAGAAGGAATAAGTGACATACCTTTATATCACTTCCTTAGGTCTCTGTTGTTCCCGCTTCGCTCCGGTTCTCTTGTGGAATCAGATCCAAGACAACACAAACCAACCAAAGTGAAGATAGCAAAGTATATTCAAGGTCAACCTATGCATATGATCAAGGAGTTATGCAATAAAATAAGAGTAATTTTATGGGAAAGGGACAAACCGCTGTATTATATTAATTGAAAGTAGAAGATACAACTGGATCGCCTTGATGTCGCAATCTTCCTTTCAGTGAACCTTGGTTCCAACACATACACTTGCTCTGCACTTGCATGAGAAGATCCAATACCTCTTGATAGACCAAATAGAGTCTTCAAGATTCTGTCCAAGCAGGGTTCTTCACACAATTCTTTCACCAATTCTTCGTTCAATCTTGCTTAACTTTTTCCATGAGAAACCTTTCAATATATAGGAGAAGGAGGGATGGTTACATGGATGAGGATGATCCCACCGAATCTGAGAAGTTAGTAGGATGCCAACCATGCGAATGCCAACTCATTTTCTAGAAGATCCTCTTCTAGAACCTTCATGACCTCTTCTCCTTTCCAAGCTTAAAAACAGGTTCGCACCCTATCAATGGAGTAGACTACGAATAGTTCACACCCTAAGTGTGGGTGGCCTGCAAGAATGAGGGATTCTCACACCCTGTAACATAGGCAGCCTACGAACTCATCTTAAAAATGTGTTTTTTGGAAGAAGACAACAATCACTTTTCTCAAGCAAAAAGTCCTTGTGGGAGCCTAAACACATCACTTGTAGAGACATCACCAGAGTGACCAAAATCATATGTAACACCCTCCCTCTCACACACTCAAACACTCCTTATCCATCCCCCATCTCTTTCTTTCTCCCCCCCTTCTCACATTCACACATTCTCTCTCTATCCCCATCCTCCCTCTATCTCTCCCCCTCCCTCCCACTATCTCTCCTCTCTTTCTCTCCTACATCTACCACCTCTTTCTCTCTCTCTCTCTCTCTCTTTATTGTTAGTCTCACTCTTAGTCTCTCTTTTCCCCTCTTTCTCTCTCCCTACTTGCCTCCATCTCTTTACCCCTAGTTATACCTCCCTCTCCCTCTGTCCAACTAAAGGCGAGGCAGGTCTCACAATGAATAAAGGATATGTGCAATATAGAAATTTATCCTCACCTGTAAGGTGGGTGTTAAGATAAATTCTTCTTCTTCTAATGGAGTACTTATACGAGTACTTATATGAACATGAACATGACCATGACCTAGACCATGAACTAGATCTAGACCATGACATAGACCCCCTAGATCCATCTAAGCCTATGCATAACCTATAATCTACCTTTAACCCTCTCCACACCCAAGCCCTAAGTGCAATATCCCTATACCTCTTGTTTAATAATGATATTTTATGGATATGACCGTTCACCTATGGTTTAATAATGATTTCACATGGTTTAATGATGATTATGGTACATTGATTCTAGGTAAAATCATGAATATGGGTAATGTTTTTGTGAGAATAGGGTCTTCAAAATTCCTAGCGGCATTTTTTCGGCCAAAAGATAGGATTTTTGTTTTGTCTAAAAGTTTAACGTCAAATCGATCGACACTTTGTCAGTGCCCTCGACAATTGTGTACAATATTTTTTGGATGAATTTTTTCCTGTAGTAAGCATATTTTGGTTGAAAGAATTTTGGGCCGAAAGGTTAATTTTTAACGGATTTCATTAAAAAATGCTTTTCGATCGAAAACCTGCAAATGGGATTGTTTGCAGGAAACTATGAATTCTCTCTAACTTACTTGAACTTTGGAGGTAACAGACTCATGCTAATACTCATAATTTAGTTTCATAATTGATACTAGCATTTGTAAAATAATCAATCCCATGTTCACTCTCCTCCCAGATTTGATCCGCCAGTGATTGAAGGGGAAAGAAATGCAACATTGTTAACTCCACAACAAGGAGGTCAAGAGTGCCATAATAGGGGTTCATCGTCCCTACCTAGATTGAGCTCTATGCAGCGAAGAAATTCTAAACACATTCAAGTCGATGAAAGTGGTCTAGAATCACTTGAAGTTAAGTTACCTAACCATACTATTTGTTATCATTCTTATAAAATCATTAAAGATTATTTTGAACCAAAATCCGATGCTGCTAAATGTCAATTATTTTTTTTTGTTAAAATCTAAAAGTTTGACCACTATTAGGAAAATTTTAGGCATTAAAACAGTGAAAATTTTAGAAACAAGTCATCATATTGTTAGAAACCTTGTAGATGTTTTTCAAAGAATTGGTAAGAAATCTCATTCTAAAGACTGTAAGGCAGCTCGACGTGTCTTGTCACAATAAATTGTTAGCAAGATCACAAGAAAACATCGTTTTCTACAACAAACCTCACACCTCATGAAATGCAATTTCAAAACCCTTAGAAGGTATTCTCATAGACGAGATAGCCTTGACATAGGTGGCCCGACAGATTTGTGGGCCTTCATTGGTAGGCTACCTCTTTCTGACATGAAGTTAATTGGAGTAGTTAAGGGACTCGTATAAGATTTCTGGCATGAGAACACTAGGCCTTCTTCCACCAAAAATATGTACTAAAATTGAGAAGGGGATCTAGGGACCATGAACCCCATATTAAACACTTTATTGAAATTACACAGATAAAATTGTATGAGAGATTCAGGACAATACATAGTGCACTTAACTTGGCTCAAAGATCTTTCCATAAATGCATGCCCTGTATGTTCAAATAAACACAATTCATAACACATGCTTTTGTAGATATCGCATTGAGTATGGTTATTATTATGACACACACACACACACACACACACACACACACACACACACACACACNTTTGCAGGAATGCTCAATGATATTGCTGGCATCATCATATAAATACTTTATTCATAGTATCTTGTGTACAATACCAAAGATTTGTACATTTTCTCAAAAATATTCCTTAGATGGGACATGCCCTAAGTGTGGTGGAATGAATGAGAAAGTGCATCCATGTAAGCGATGAGTATGGATTGGGGAGGAAGGAGGCTTCCTTGCAAAGATTTAAATATGTCACATATAATATTGATGGAGGTTGCCTTGCAAAGCTACTGATTATTTTACACGATGGATTGAAGCAGTACCACTGGTCAAAGTAAATGAAGAGGTAGTGATTAATTTTCTTGAACAAAACATCATTACAAGGTTCAAAGTTCCTAACTCGCTAGTGTTTGATAATGCAACTTATTTTTCATCTTTAAAATTATATGAGTTTGCATTAGAGAAAGTGATTATTTTGAAGTATTCTGCCAACTATTACCCCCAGGGAAATGTCTAGGCAGAATCCACAAACAAGAACATAATCCATATCCTCAAATGAATCATGGTTTATCACAAGATAAATTGGCACAACAATTTATCTAATTCCCTATGGGTTGATTGCATCACTCCTAAGGCCTCCATAGGGAATTCTCCATATTTCCTTGTTTACGGGAAAGAAGTCGTTTTACCCTCAAATATCTATCTTCCTTCCCTACAACTCACCCAATAGTCCCAAGGAAGAGAGTGCCACATCATTCAATGATGCATCAATACCTTGATAAGTTTAGAAGAGAGTCGAGCTAAAGCCAAAAGCAAGTTTGAAACTTACCAACATATAGTGAAACCCCGGTTTGATAAGAAATCGACATGTGAGAAAGAATTCCAAGTTGGAGACTTAGTCCAAAAATGGGACAAGCCACATGAAGACAAAGAGAAACATTTGAAGTTCCAATAACTTTGGCTTGGTCCTTACGTTATCAAAGAAAATATTGGTCAAGGCACCTTCCAGTTGAAAAAACTTCAAGGGGAAGTTGATTCTCTCTCCATTAATGGCCAAATTCTCAAGCACTATATCAGCTAGCCTTCAAGGCTGCTGACCCCTTGTACAAAAATATTTTTTTGACTTTTTTCCCCTTTTATTTTTCTTTTGCTTCAGTTTGTTCTATTTTCTTCCAAGTGTGTTTTTGTGTTTGGTTTTTTAGATCCTTCTTGAAAGATGCTACCTTGATTTTGAGTTTCTAGTACCTTAGTCTTGGTCATATATTTAAATTGTAACACACCTGATGTCAACAACCTGGATTTTTTGTGACATGGTGTCCAATGCACACCACCCCAACATGTAAGCCTCGTTATATACATAGCTCATCGATACACAAGAACAGAGTAATGAAACAACGAACCAAGATCCTCTACTTAAGAATAGATTGTTACATTATGTGAACTGAAATAAAACAATTTGGAAGAGACGTTTAGAGTATTCCAGAAATTGCAACTCAAGAAGTTCACTCATCTATAATCAAGTTAGAAAATCTCACTATCAGAGGTGTCATCCCTAGTGCGTTAAAGGATAACTGGAATCCCACCATCCACCTCTCTCTAAACAAAAGAGAATCAAATTTTATAAAGGTAAAAGCTTGAGGAAAGGATTTCCATTTCACATGGGACATGAAAGTATCTTCATTGGGGCTATGGATGCTCGCTGACAATAGAGAAACACTAGAGAAATGCAAAATAACTTGTCTTCTCAACATTCTTGATGTTCCATTTTTGTTATACTCCCATCACCTTTTCCTTTAATCATTTATCATATGAATAAGAAATGATTTGAAAGCAATCTGATCAAAGGAAAGGGCTTATCCTTCTTTGTATCGCCCAAGTTCTCCTGGAATCCAAGAGAAGGGACCTATTGTTTCTCTCTTGAGATTTTTTGTGATGAGTTCTCCCTTACAAAAATATGTGTGGAGATCATATTACATAGATTCAAGGCTTCACCCAGAGTGTTGCCATTTGTTGTGACATGCACTACAATCTTCCATTTTCCTTCATTCCATTTTCAATTTCCCTTTCGAGAAAATGGAGCCCCTTATTTTTTATGATTTGAGAGAGACCTACATCGGTTTCTCTCTTTAACTCAACCCTTTATTGAGAATTCCTACTTAACTTAAGAAGAAACTAGCAACAAGAAGAACTTGAAAAAAACAATTTTTGAACAAGTCTGGGAAAATCGACCAAGTTAGTTTTAACTCCTCAGATGTACATCATAGGATGGAGTTGTTTCATTTTTTTTTTTTTTTTGGGATGAAAAATATGTTCATGGGTGATTAGGTGGACAAGGTTTGACCTTATACCTTTGGTACTTTGATCATGTTGAAATAAGTACTCACTTTCCTTCCTTTGACAAACTTATGTAGGGTTACACAAAATTACAACGTATTCATAAAACTTAGTGAACAAAGTGCTTGGAATGATACCATTGAATGGTATTTAGGTTGTTTATACTACTACCATATTTCACTACTTTTATGATTTGACACTAATGAACATGATCCATGTACTCAAGGATGTTAGTTGGTCCACTATAAAGATCATAGGGATCGCAAGAATTGGGCTATGCCAAAGTGAAACAATCAAAGTAAAGGAATTGGGCCATGCCAAAGTGAAACAATGAAAAATAGATGCAATGGAGTCAATATGATGTGAAAAACTACTATAAACAACCATTAAATTGAGTGTAAGCTAAAGGTGATTTAATACGAAGAGTGAAAAAGTGGTCCATGGAGTTTGAGGAATATTAGTATGTTGAAAATAGTAAAAATGAATTGTAAAGTGCACAAATGACCTAAACAATACAATGTGTAACCATTGAACCAAAGGAAAAACATATAACAACATTAGGCTAGTAGAGTGGCTTAATTTTTAAGAATAGTTGGGAAAAGATAGATGGAAAAGATTAAGCGCTAAATAAATTTTCCAGAAATGTAGTTGAAACCTTGAATTTTTGCAAAGTTCTAGTAAAAAACACATTAATCATTGTTCTAGAGCAAGTATTTATGGAAATTCCATCTGGCACTTAAGGTTTTCCAAGATCGATGATGTAAATTAGTATGATAAAGCTCTCAAACAAAAATTCGTGAATCAACTACAAATGAAATGACACACACACACACACACACACACACACACACACA
>JASDQU010885000.1:20767-32667 GCA_032191745.1 Picea mariana
TATTGATGTTATTGCATGCTCGAAAAAAATTGATCACTTGGAATGGATAAAATGCTAATACAACCAACTATATGATTGGAGACTAAGGAATCAAGATAGTGCAAATGATTTGAGGTTAATCTATCTAAATTGACAACACGTGGATATGACCTAAAGAAAAATCAATGACTAATTATATATCAAGTGTTAGCTATAATCCCATAAGCAAGTGCAATCATGATGAAAGGTAGGTGTTGGTTGTGCGTGAATCACAACAAGCCCTTATGACAGTTAAGTGCACGGTAATTCAAGGGAAATCAACACTAAGAAGGTATTGGTGCAAAATAGAAGAATACTAAGATATAGATCATTATTCCATTTCATGACTTGGTAAACATCAACGTAAATCCATCCTAACATTGGACCTATCAAGTGTCAAGATGGATCTATGATTGTGTAAAGAAATATGTAAATTATTATATTGTGAAATGACACTCCAACAGAACCATTAACATGGTTCTTGAAAATAATTAAGTTGGCCAAATGCAGAGTTGATGATCATGGTGTTTAATACAATTGGAAATGAAACAATGAAACACATTGGAATGTAAATGCAATAACATATGTGTGTATGTGTGGTCGACCATATTTTGATTATTATTATTATTTTATTTAAGATATATCTTGAAAATTTTAAATTATATATAATATGATATTCCATTTGTTAATTCTGTAGATTTTAATCTTGTACAATATTTACTTCAAACAGATTTTCAGTAAAAGAACATAAAATATACAATGCAAATACAAACATTACACAGATATTTTTCCCCTGGAAACCCAAACCTGGAAAACCAACATATTCCATATTCATTCATAGTGATACATTGTTTACAATACAATATACATATAGGAGCCAACGACATCCAAAACCCTAACCCAATGACTTGGATTAGTCAACAACCCTAATTCCTTAACCGGAAATAGAAAACCATCAACAAAAAACCATGTGCCAAAAAACCTCCCAACAATGGACACGAAAATCGAGGAAACATGAAAAACGAGGCAAAAATGTGACACGTTTCTCGAGGAAAAACAATTTCCTCAAACCCCCCTGCGCGCCCAACACAACACAGAAACAACTGCTCGTGAAAATAATATAATACATACCCAACATTCTCCCACTTGTTGTTTTCTGTGAATACAGGGGGTTACAAGGTTACATAGTCAACAATCTATGTAGGAAATGCCCATGGATCCTCTACACCAAGAGAATTTCTTAGTGCTCACAGATTTTGTTAATGAATCCGCAACATTCTTCACAATACTTTCTTTTCTTCAACCATGTCTCTTGCAAAGTGATATTGAATATCAATATGCTTTGTCTTTGAATGATAAGCTAGGTTCTTCACCAGAAAAATTGCACTCTGACTATCACAATCTATCCTTACAGCTTGTTGTACCAACCCAAAACCCAAACACAATATTTGTAACCATATTGCTTCCTTACTTGCATGAGTGGCTGCCATGTATTCAACTTCTGTAGTTGAAAGTGCCACTATAATCTGTCTTTTGCTCATCCAACTTAGTGCTCCTCCAAACATGTTAAACGCATCCCCCCTTGTAGATCTCCTACGATCCATATTTCTAGCCCAGTCTGCATCCACAAAGACATGTATATCCACCACTCTTTCTAATCCTGGTCTTCCTTGGTAGCACAATCCATAACTAGCAGTGCCACACAAATACATAAAAACTATTTTTACTGTTGTCCAATGCTCCTTCCCCGGTTTTGACATATGCCTGCTCAAAACTTCCACTGGATGTGCAATGTGCGGTCTAGTACAGACCATTGCATACATCAAACTGCCAACTGCACTCGCATATGGAACACAAGACATGTCCTCCTCCTCTTCCTGTGTTTTGGGACATTGATCCACAAATAACTTTACACCAACATGAATAGGAACCTTGAATGGTTTACATTCCTACATATTAAACCTCTGCAATATTACTTGACATATTTTATATGATTTAACCAGAGTTTCCTCTTTTTCCGATATCTTTTAATTTCCATGCCCAAAATGAAATTTGAAGCACCGAGATCCTTCATGTCAAATTTAGAGGACAACTGAGTTTTCATATCCTGGATAATCTCCTTGTTGTTTCGTATCAGCAACATTTCATCCACATACAAGACCAAATAAATCAAATGATCACCAATTAATTTAAAATACACACAATGATCCTCTTTGCTTCTTGTGAAGCCAAGTCTGAGCATATAAGTATCAAATTTTTGATACTACTTCCTTGGTGATTGTTTTAAACCATATAGGGACTTTTTCAGCTTGCATACCAACTCCTTCTTTCACTTCAAAGCATAACCTTCTGGTTGCTTCATATAGATTTCTTCTTCCATATCCCCATGTAGGAATGTTGTCTTCACATCCATCTGTTCTACTTCAAAATCAAATGCAACAACAATAGATAAAATAAATCTTATAGAGGTTAAATTGGCAACAAGAGAAAAAATCTCACCAAAATCAATTCCCTCAACTTGGGAATAACCCTTTTCTACTAACCGAGCTTTGTATTTCTCCACTTTTCCTTCTGCATTCAACTTCTTTTTAAATACCCATTTGCTACCAATGGGATTTCTTCCAGTCGACAAATCCACTAGATCCCAAGCCTCATTCTTATCCAAAGATTCCATTTCTTTGTCCATGGTCGTTTTCCAAAGATTTCCATCCTCTGAATCCACTACCTCCCTGATAGTTCTAGGATCATAATCAATAATAGACAAATAAAAATTTGAACGGAAATCATATGGAGTATACCTTTCCGGTAGACTTCTTTCTCGAACCGATCTCCTCAATACTGGAGTATGAAGATCTTCTTCTTTTGATTCCCGTTCTTCTGAAGAATCTGACTCATCATCCTTTAAATCAAACTCTATTTTCTTTGGTTCTTCCTTACTTGGTAGGACTTATTGTTTAACAACATCCTTCATTTCTCTAAATACCACATCTCGGCTATACACTACCTTCTTAGTTTCTGGGTTCCAAAGCTTATAACCTTTGAGACCATCTTTATATCCAATAAAGATACACTTTTTAGCCTTCTTATCTAGCTTACTCATGTTTTCCTTTGGAACATGAACATATGCATCAAATCCAAATACCTTGAGATGTGTGAGTGAAGGTTTCTTACTAGTCCATAGCTCTTGTGGAGTCTTGTCATCCAATGTTGATGAGGGTGATCTATTGATTAGGTAACATGCAATACCCACTGCCTCTACCCATAATTCTTTCCCTAACTCGACACCACTGAGCATGCACCTTGCTTTTTCCCTCAACGTCTTGTTCATCCTTTCTGCAACTCCATTCTACTGAGGTGTATATGAAGTAGTCTTGTTCCTTGCTATACTGCACTTCTTACATAATTTTTCAAATTTATTCCCACATAACTCTCCGCCATTATCTGTCCTCAACACCTTAGTTCGTTTCTCTGTTTGATTCTCAACAAGAGCCTTAAACTTTTTAAACCTGTCAAAGACTTCAGATTTCTTCCTGAGGAAATATATCCAAGTATTCCTTGAGAAGTCATCTATAAATGAGACATAGTACATAGTTTTTCCCAATGATGGGATTGATACAGGTCCAAAAACATCACTGTGAACTAGCCGTAAAATTCCTTCTGCCCTCGTTGCACTAGAAGGGAATCTTACCCGATTCTGCTTCCCATATACACAATGTTCACAGAAATCAAAATCCAGAGAGCAGTTAGACATACCTTCAACCATACCTTTACCGTGTAGTAGTCGAAGACCCTTCTTTTTGATATGCCCCAGTATTTGATGCCACAACATAACCTTTTCTCCAGAGACTGTAGGAGTTATTTCTTCTTCAACTCCAATATCATGAAGAATGGAAATATTACACCTATCACTAATAGTGCTTCCTTGCAGCTTATACAGAGTTCCAAACTGAAATCCTTTCAACAACACCATTGCTCCTCGAACCATCCTGCAGGTTTCCTTTTCAAATATTATTTTTACCCCTGCATCGTCCATTTTACTTACATAAATCAAATTTCTAGCCAAACTTGGGATGTGTAGAACACCAGACAGTGTTCTAATCCTTCCATATATGAACGTCAACTTGACTTTTCCTCATCCTATGATTCTGGTTGTTGAATAATCACTTAAGAAAACATTACCTCCATCATACCTTTCATATTCACATAACCACTCCCTGTGGGGACTCATATGAAGTGATGCACTGTTTCAACCAACCATGCCTCATGATCTACATGTGTGCTTGCAGAAGCCAAGTACACATCCCCTCCTTCTTCCTTGGAGGTCTTTTCTTCTGTAGAAGGAGATTCTTCATATCCCTTTTTTTCTCAACTTTAGATCTACACTGCTTCTTGTAGTGCCCTTCTTTTCCACATCTCCAACATACTTTTACAAACTTTCTAGGAGATTTATATCTACCCTTAGACTTATATCTCCCACTTGAGAACTTAGATCTATTTCTTTCCTGCGAGCGTCCTCTTGCAAATAATGCGTCTGTGATCTGTCCTTCCATATTCTTCTGTCTCATCTCCTCTGACAACAAGGATGAGACCACTTCATCAAAATTCAAGAAAATTGTATTACTACCTATGGCCACGACCAAACTATCCCACGAGTCTGGTAAAGAACACAATAAACTGATACACTTATCTTCATCTGAAATTTTAATCTCAATAGATAATAACTGACTTACCACAGTATTGAAAGCATTCAAATGATCTGCCACAAGTCTCCATCGCTCATCCTCAGATTATACACTTCTTTCTCAGGAATATTTTATTTAATAGGCACTTAAACTGATACAACTTCCCCAACTTATCCCATAAATCCTTGGCTGTAGCTTCCTTTGACACATTCAATAATACTGAATCTGAGAGACACAATCGGATTGTGCTCTTCGCCTTCCGATCCAAATTTTTCCAGTCATCTATTGAAGTTCCTATAAGTGTAGTACCTGGATCTACCACTATCCATTGATCTCTGTCCACCAATAGATCTTCCATCTTGAGCTACCACAGCTCAAAAATTTGCCCATTAAACTTCTCGATCTCCATTTTCGAATTGCTTGCCATTTCTTTTCACCTGAAAAATCAATACCACAGATCTCCCACTGTAACAAGTCTTATCATAGTCCTGAGCCAAACCCTTGACCACAAAGGCGTCCCCCTGAAGCCAACAAAGCTCTGATACCAAATCTAGATTTTAACCTTGTACAATATTTACTGCAAACAAATTTTCAGTAAAAGAACAGAAAATATACAATGGAAAATACAAACATTACACAGATATTTTTCCCCTGGAAACCGAAACTGGGAAAACCAACATATTCTATATTCATTCATAGTGATACATTGTTTACAATACAATATACATATAGGAGTCAGGGACATCCAAAACTCTAACCCAATGACTTGTATTAGTCAACAACCCTAATTCCTTAACCGAAAATAGAAAACCATTGGAAAAATACCACGTGCCGAAAAACCACCCAAAAATGGACACAAAAATCGAGGAAACACGAAAAACGAAACAAAATGCGACACTACTACTCATGCAAAAAATATAACACATACCCAACAAACTCCATTAATACATTACAGATTTCATTTATTCTAAATTATAGAATGAAACTAAAATGTACCTCTATACACAATGACAAAATAATTAGTTTCTTGTCATATAAAAAGAGTGCATGCAAGGACATCATGTTAATGCTTTCATTTACTATATTTTTTCTAAAGTTTCGTACCATAAAAATAGACTATTTTATATTAAACATCTATTTTGTATTAAACATCTCTCATTGAGTGTTGGAATTACAAGTTTCAAACCTCTCTAACTAAGTGTTGATATTACAAGTTTTCATCATTAAAATTGTAATTTGAAATTATTCCAATGATAATGGGACACCTGCAAATCTAATTATGATGTTAGAATTTTTTAAATGACAAAATTTCATTATTAAAATTGCATTATTTCATTACCAAATTTAGTTAAATAACCTACCCAAAAATACAAAGATTGATTGTTACATGTATAAACTTCTTCTTTATTGTCATGGAAACTTCAATATTTTATTTTAATGGTCTTGGAGTTTGTATCTTCCAAAAATTTTTCATATTCAAAATGACATGAAAACTCCATATTTTAAGAGTTTGTATCTTCCAAAAAAAAATTTCATTTTTTTAATGACATGAAAACTCCATATTTTAAGAGTTTGTATCTTCCAAAAAATTTTCATTTTTTTTTAATGACCTGAAAACTCCAATATTTTAATGGTATTGGAGTTTGGGTCTTCCAAAAAGTTTTCAAAATTGTTTAGAAAATCATTTCTTATGTTAAATTATATTCATTGAAAGAATATGCTGGATGAGTATATTTTGCAAAATTTATTGAAAGAATATGATAGTATAATGTAAATAGTATAATGGATATGTGGGTGGATGATACATTATTTTGTTCATTTATTTGTATTTTTAATTTTGAATTTTATAGAGAATTGATGAAAGAAGATAATTTTGGAAATGGTAAAGTTAAGTTAATATATTATTTGGAGAAATTGAACCTAAATAAAGAGGATAACAATCATTCATACCAATCACCCAAACTAAATCTAATTGACAATTATAATAGTTACCATATTTTATAATTACAATTTTTTAACTAAATAAATTTAATTTGTAAAATATTCCTCTAAGAAAATTGTAAATAGTATTTGTAATATTTTATTATTATGAGCCTTTAATTTAGTGCACTTAGAATCTACAATATTCCTAATCAACAAGTTACTCCAAAAAATTGAATCTAAATAGGAAAGATGACAATCATTGATCCCAACCACCCAAACTAAACCCAATTAACAACATATAACACATTTACAATATTAAAATTTACAATATTTTATTATTACAAATCTTTAACTTAAAAAACTTAACTTGTAAAATGTTAAAAAAGTTGTAAACATTACTCATAATATTTTATTATTATAAATCTTTAATTTGGTGCACTTAACATCTACAATATTCCTCTATAATAATAAATATTCATATTTAAAATAGGTATGGTTTGAACATATACCTTTACAACCTTCCTCTATGATGGTAAATAGTCATATTTAAAATATTCCTTCTATGATGGTAAATAGTCATATTTAAAATATTCTTTATGATAATAAATAGTTATTTTTAAAATAAGTATAAGGTAAATAGTCATATTTAAAATATTCTTTTAAGTATAATAAGTATAGTTTGATGATATACTTTAAGATTAATGTTAATTATTAAAATTTATAAAATAAAAAATCAAAATTTATTTATTATATTTATTGTTAATTTTAATTATTAAAACAAAGATTTTATTTTAACCATCAAAATTTATTTTTAATAGCTATAAAAACATAAAACAATATTTAAAATATTAAATAAAGTAAAACATCATGTATTGTCCCTATGAAATCAACAAAGGAAAATGAAAAAAAAACCATATAGAATATATGTAAGTGATACGTTGAACGGACACCTTATAGATATATGATAAAACTATTCTTTATTATTTTTTAAGTGAATAAATAAAAGTTAATGACAATATGTCCGTAGCTTGGATGATATCTTTAATAAATCTATATAATATTTTTAATGGACGCTTGTTCAAAAATTAACAAGAATAAATATTATATAATATGTAGGTAAAATCACTAGTTAAAATTGCAATATTTCATTACCAAATTTAATTAAATAACCTACTAAAAATACAAAGATAGTTTGATTGTTACATATATAAGTTCTTCATATAGATTGAAAACTCCAATATTTTAATGGTCTTGGAGTTTGTATCTTCCAAAAAGTTTTCATATTTTTTTAATGACACGAAAACTCTAATATTTTAATAGTCTTGGAGTTTGTATCTTCCAAAAAAATTTTCAAAATTGTTTAGAAAATTATTTCTTATGTTAAATTGTATTCATTGAAAGCACATGCTCAATGAGTATATTTTTGCGAAACTTATTGAAAGAATATGTTCGTAGAGTCTACTTTACATGGTTTTGAATAGAAAATATGATTTTGAATATATTAGCACAGTCACATAATTGTGGCTGATCAACGCTGAAACCCTGATAACATGAAAAAAATTCTTAAAAAATTCTTAAAAGAATATATTAAATTTTATTATTGATTAATTTCTGTTAATCATTTCGTGGCAATCAATTACCTATCAAAATAATTTTTAAATATGATTAGGTAAATGTAAAAAAGTAAACACATAAACTGATGTCTTTATAATAGCTAGGAAGTTAACGGGAGATCTGCATCCTAAATATAGCTTCACACACCATCATCCGATCACAGACTCGATAATTTTTTTTATTGAAATTACTACAGATTTTATTGGCAAAGCGTTAATTTGAAGCAAATCCCAACCCTAAAATTTGCTCTTTTTGGAGTTTTTTTTATTGTGAGCGTTGATTACAAACGCGGGCCTTCTTCCAAACCCTTCCTGGTCTACAGAGGAATCCTTTCTCGGGAGCACAGTGACGATCTTCTTTGCAGACGCAGAGCCCATCCACAGCACATCCATCTCTCCATATCTCTACTCCATGTTTTCCGATCCCCAAAACTCCATCCGACCACTCGCTGGAGAAAAAACCGTGTGGATCCAACCGCTTCTTTACCTCCAAAAATTTCCCCAAATTCACCGTCCGTTTTGCAGCTCCTTGGAACGTGTAGAGTCGGTTCTTCCCCCAGTGCGGCAGCCCTTCGTATTTCTGGAGAAGCATCTGCTCAATCTCTTCCATTACATGCTCGTTCCACCGCGGGGTGCCGGGCTCGCGGTAGCGGAAGTACATAAATTCCACGTCCACGCTGTCTTCTTTGCGAGACAAATAGTCGTCAGATTTCTTAAAATATCGCATAGTGACTCCGATGTAAAAATCTATCCCGCACATTAAGCTCTGGTCGATGTCTCGCAGCCTCTTGATGTCCCGAATGGCTTCCGCTATTCTCGACAGAGGAATGGCGATGGAGGTATGAAAGTAGAAGTTGCCGTTTACTTGCGTGTCCCAAACACAGATGGTGTCGTTACTTCTCAACTGTTTTGTTTCCCATGGGCATGAGGTACTGCTGGGATTGCCCTGGCATCCGGAGGAAGTCTGCATGAGATGGTTGTAGCCAATCACCGGGTATCCCTCGAACGTTAGCCCGTCGTTCAGATATCCATTTCCCATCTGCACGCCTTGGTTTACTTGGGTTTTAGATATGTTGCAGAGCTTACTTGCGTCTCTACTCGCATATATCTCTTCTTCTGCACATTGTTCTTGATCTCCATTAGTAAAAGACGAGCAACAACAACTAGATCGAAAGAAATGAAAAATAGAAAGCCAATAAACGAAAGTTAACGCTATCGTCACAACAAAATTCAGCGCTACTGCAACAACAAAATTTACCAAATTAACCACAAACATCTACATCATATCCAATCAACCATAAACATCACAGCAGCAACAAATGGTCCATGGGCTCAACCATCAACCCTCGAATACATTTACAAGGAATCTCATGGGTTGAAGAGCGTTTAAATACCATTTGCATACCTATAGGCCACACGCAGTTGTAAGAGCTCCCTCTCCTTGTCACCTGTTGGATTGTTGTTGTGGTTGCAGTTGCTCACTCATTTTATTTAGGATTGACGATGGATCAATCACAATCAAGCAATCTGTCCTGTGTGTGTAAATTCTTCCATTTTGTGTTTGCTAATTTTGAAGGCATGCATGTTTGATTCCCTCTATCCTACAATTGCTTGGCTTGAGGATTACACATAGGCCTTGTTAGTGGTGCGCTCAACTTGAGGAAAGAGTACAATGTTGGAGTATTCTTGKAGGGAATTTCTTACATCCAATGAATTAATCCTGTAGCAGATTTATATTGTGCATTTGTATATTCTTTATTATTAGATTGTCACCTCTTGGGGTTGGAACATTAAACTTAGTTGTKCATTCTTCAAATAATGTGAGAATCAAAGTGTTGGAATGCTTTGACACATCATAGTCTCATTAATTAGTTTTCAAACTAGAGCAGCAACAATTAGTTTTCAAACTAGAGCAGCAACAACTGAGTCACTTAGACATTGGTTGAGTAATGCTATATAGAGCATAATCYATTAGAAGTCGAATAAGCAATTGCATGCTCATATCTGCACAGTACATATATGTAAATAGTTGGATTGGATCCTTGATGGATTTTYGCACATACAAAATTGAAGTGTATGTCACTCAGTTGGCATTGGAGTGACAKACCATGAAGGAATKTACTCAAYWTCATWCAAATTGAATAGATCACAAGACTCCCGAAGCCACATTCATACTGGCCACTACCTTTCCAAAGAAGGCTATATATAGAGTTCTTAGTGATAGAGTGAGARTAGAGTCTTGATTTTATAGAGTTCTTAGTGATAGAGTGAGAGTAGAGTCTTGATTTTTATTTATTTTGCTGATTGTTATTGTGTTGTTAGCAGTTTAATGTGTATAAGTTAGACCCAAGAGCATGTCATTCTCAAGAMATATTTCTTGATGTATGACTAAGAACAAATATCAAGACATTATTTCCACATAGTATCTATGTTGGTGAGACAAGTGGGCTATAATTCCCTCCTTTATGGATCATAAGGTATCGGAGTAGTTGAATCATTGACCATCATATTACAAACCTAGCATGGTAAAAGAAAACATAGAGAGGTTGGAATACCTACACCCATTAATGTTCATCTTCAAGAAGAGAACCAACACTTGAAGGAACAAGTCCAGATATTCAATCGGAGGATGGTAGAGATGGAGAAGAACCTTGAGATCTTTGTCAGAATACTTCCATTTCTAAAGAAGCAATTTGTTGAACTCCAAGACTCCCTCATTGCAATCATGTCAGATTGAGACAAGCATAGATTTCATCTTATATGCTTGGGAGAGAAGGTCATTTAGATGGATAACTCGCAAGAATATAGGCTCACTTGGATGAGAAATAAATTGCAAAAAGAGTTGGTAGAGAAGGAAGAAGCATTGACAAAGCTCCAAGTAGTTGTCCAAGAGCACCAGGTAGCAAAGCTAACTTCCATTTCCATTGTTGAGGCCAACACACCATGACCAAGACAACTCTGGTAAGCTCGACTTCCTTATACTTTTCTTAAAAATTTGGTGAATTTAAAAAGCATACCAAGGGAATTGGCTTGAAACTATTAAGGAAAATGGGATATTATGGACAAGGGATACACAAGAGAAGACAATGCATCTTATGTCCCATTGTAGTCGAATAGAGGGTTAAGATTCAAGGCCTAAATTTTGATGGTGGAAATGAAAAGGCCATGAACAAGAAGACCACATTTGTGAAGGAAAAGGACATGACAAAATTGACTTTCTCATTAGAAGGAAGAGAATCAAAAGGTGAATAAGTAATCCCACTATGACCTCATCTTTCTTATAGAGGTTTTAATCCTTTTTTGTTGAGGATCAACAACAAAGAAACAAAACTCAGGGACCAAACTACTATTACATTGCCAATCGGTTTTTATGCGCTGGCTACATGGAGTACATAGACCTAGTATCCATCTAGTGACAAAGTTTAGTTTTCACTCAGAATTGCATTGTGCAAAGAAGCCATAGAGATTCATTATGAAAATAGAGTACGGGACTCTTGAAGCCACATTCATACTTGGCCATTACCTTTAAGAAGAAGGTTTTACAGAGTTCTCATTGACAGAGTAAGAGTAGAGTCTTGATTTTTATTGGCATGATTTCTATTGTGTTGTTAACAATATGATGTGTGCACATTGTACCCAAGAATAGGCCATTATGAAGATATAG
>JASDQU010885001.1:0-33744 GCA_032191745.1 Picea mariana
TCAATCACCCCAACAATGGTCAAGTGGATTAGTGTAAAATCCAAGCAGTTATCTGAAATGAAAGAGATCTAATGCATACATAAGAAGGTTATAATGATCAAATATGACACATACCATGATACCTTGGACCAATTACCTCATGGAGCAAGAACCCTCTCTGATGCAAGCCCAAGCCCGTAGTGATGGAGGCTGGTACTGCTGGCAGGACAAAGCTGGCTGAGAAAAAGAAGATGGGTCCTCTAGGACCATGCTCAGGTCGCTCCTGCTCTCGGTACTCCATGTCTAGGACCATGTGGGTCTTGAGACATGATCTCCTAGTTATCCCTAGATATCGGGGATAACAGGTCCCTTTATGGCGTAGCTCTAAGCATGGCCCTCGAAGGAAGACGCTTTGAAGAAGTCTACAAGAAGCCCTGGAAATATGGTTGAGTATGGCTAAATTTTTAAGAAGCCTCGGAGGTTTGGTCATGAAGCTCAAATTTGATTGAGAAAAGGAACATGAAGGACATTGCAAATACATGCAAAACTCTCATAGATGGATAGTCCTCGTCATGTTGTTTCTAGCGGTAGGTGGTACGCCACATGGTTCCTCACGGTTGAGAAGTTCTGCCCTCTTAAAGATGAAGCCCCGAAGTATGGTCAAGAAGCCCCAGATCTAAGGACAAGAAGTTACATGTCAACCCTAAAGTCAAGTAAAGGAGGTACTTGAAAAAGTATAAATACTCATCAAGAGCCTCTCATTTTATGAAGTAATCAAGCAAGTATGTGATCTCTTAGTGAATCTGAGGTAGCGAAGTTATGCGAAGGATATAGGGTGTCCCGCGAGGAGCCCACAGGTTGCACAAGACCCTCGCGTGTCAGATATAGGGTGTCTCGAGAGGACCCCACAAGTTGCATAGGACTCATCAAGCGAGCCCCCGCGAGTTGCCCAGTTTTGTCCAACTAGGCTTAAGGAAAAGTTGAAGGAGCTACCTTCTTTATGCTGAAGTTGAGCAAGGTCTATTGGTCTGTGATCTTATGCATCAGGTTCTTATATGATAAAAGGTATGGTTTTCTATATGTCTTGAAGTTTGCATCTTGATGTTATGGTAAATGTTTTGAGGTATATCTTGGAGGTCTTTGGCACATGGCTAGAGGCATAGCTTGGTGATTTTGGGCATATCATTTGAGGGACGTGGCACATGCTTTGTTGTACATCTTGGAGATTATGGTACATGATTGAGGCATGTCTTGGTGATGTTGGGCTTATGTTTTGAGAGATGTTCTTGGTGATCTTGGCATAAGTCTTATGTGGTTATTGGGGTGGATCTGGTTTTGATGATGATGATGTATCAGTATCAGTGACAGTAACAGTGACAGGTTGAGTCTCTATTTATATTCAAGGGAGGAAGTAATGGACAAGGAAATGGAGTTGTAGCTTCCTTCAGGTTGGAGCCTATAAACTAGGGGATTGGAGCCTCCTTCCAGTTGGAGCTAGAGAATTTAGGGAGTTGTAGCTTCCTTTGGGTTGGAACCTATAAATAAGGGGGTTGGTGCTGGAGAATTTTGGAAGTTGGTGCTTCCTATGAATATAATCTTCTAATATATAAGAAAACATTTCATGGTTTTCTCCCATTTGGGTTTCCACGTAAAATTCTTGTGTACTGTGTATTTGTGGTTATATGTTTATGGGATCTTGAATGCAATCATAAGTGATAAATTGTTGATATATTAAATGCTTACATATTGTGATTAAAAGTGGTAAAAAGCGCCTAATACTGATTCACCGCCCCTATCAGTATTAGTGAATAATCCAACAACAAACAAATGCATATTGAAAAGGGTTCGAGCTCCATGACGACAAAACTGAGTTCAAAACAAAGGAATACTCTACAACTAAACCATTGGAGATTGTACACACCGATCTATGCGGACCAATGAGAACAAAAGGATTGAATGGCGAACAATACTTCATGCTACTTATTGATGATTTTACAAGAATGACCACAGTTTGTTTTCTCAAGAAAAATTCAAAGGCATTCGAATGTTTCAGGATATTCAAAGAGATGGTTGAAAACGAGACTGTTTTGAAAATCAAGTGCTTGAGATCAGACAATGGAGGTGAGTTCATATCAAAAGAATTCATGGACTTTTGTGAAGATCGTGGAATAAAAAATCAATTCTCAGCAGCTAGGACACCTCAGCAAAATGGAGTCATTGAAAGGAAGAACAAAATTGTACAGGAGATAGCCAAAAACCATGTTGAAAGATTCCAAGTTGAGTAATATCTTTTGGGTACAAGCAGTACATACAATCGTTTATATCTTGAACAGAGGAATGCTTAGAAGTAACAGTGACAAGACTCCATATGAGCTATGGAAGGGAAGACCGGCAAACGTCAAGCACTTTAGAGTGTTTGGAAGCAAATGTTACATAAAAAGAGAAGATAACATGATTGGAAAATATGACTCTCGAGTTGATAAAGGCATACTGGTTGGATACTTGAACAAAAGCAAGGCATACAAATGCTACAACCTAAGACTCAACAAAATAGTGGAAAGCATCAATGTAGAGATTGATGAAATAAATGTGTTGAAGACCAGAGAAGAAAACAGACATTCAAAAGAGCAGGAAGCAGAAGAAGAACTAAAAGAAGAAGAGGTGGAACAACAACAACAACAAAAGAAGCAGCCAAAAGCAGAAGAAGAAGAAAACGACTAGCAAGATCTTCAGATACCTTCTAGGACACCTAACCGCCAGGTTCAGAAGAATCATCCACTAGAACAAATTATTGGAGATAAAAATGCAGGAATAGAAACCAGATGAAGCAAACGAGCACGTACACTAGAACAAAGACATCTAACACTAATATCCAGAGTTGAACTAAGTAGCTTTGAGGAAGCCAACAATGATGAACATTGGATCAAAGCCATGGAAGAAGAATTGAATCAAATAGAGAAGAATGAGCCAAGGGAATTGGTTCCAAGACCTAAGAACAAAAAAGTGATTGGTACAAAGTGGGTGTTCAGAAACAAACTAAACGAAAATGGACAAATAACCAGAAACAAGGCAAGGCTAGTATGCAAAGGATATGCTCAAGTTGAAGGAGTAGATTTTGAAGAAACTTTTGCTCCTGTTGCCAGAATCGAATGCAATCATAAGTGATAAATTGTTGATATCTTAAATGCTTACATATTGTGATTAAAAGTGGTAAAAAGTGTCTAATATTGATTCACCCCCCCTCTCAGTATTAGTGAATAATCCAACAATTGTTGGAGTTAGCTTGCTCTTGGATTGATAGACCTTGACTTGATGTGTGTGCGGTATTCTTCCTTGGAGCATTGGACACCTATGTGGCTTAGTGGCTTTCTTCATAGGGTATGCACATGGAGGTTTGTTGCTTGCTTGGAAGGACAACTTACCTTCAAGGAGGTGCGTTGGGTATCTTGGAGAATAGCGTTAATCCCTAGATGGCATGGGAACACTTGGTTACATGCATGGAGGCTTGTACTTGACTTGAGGATGCTTGGGTTGAGGAGTGATCATGTATGTGTGGTGGACTTGGAGATACACATGGGTTAGGAGGAAGGGTTGGAGCATTGGAGACCTTTGGAAGAGAAGCATTGGACCTTTCTTGAGGAGCGTTCAGCCTTGGATCCTTGCTTGTTGGATGTGCATGCCTTGGAGCTTGACATGTGTCACCTAGAGTTGGAGCGCTCCACATGTGGGCCTATCTTGTGTACAATTACGTTGCTTGTAGTGGATTGGGTCCACTTTGTATTGTTGGACTTTCTCACCTTTCATATAAATAAAGGGAGGAGAGAGTCTTTACATCAGTTCATGGTTGTTCACTCGTGTACTCACACACTTGAGTTAGAGATGAGAACTAGGGAAAATTAGTCTCTTTGTACTCTTCTTCATTTGTATTTGTTCTCTTTGTCTTGAGCACTGAGGTTCTTGAAGAAATTTAAGGGAAAGCTAGGGTTAGGATTTTTTCCCTAAGGAGACAAGGAAACTAGGGTTTGAGAGAATCCTTATAGGAGCAAAAGAAGTTCTTGATCATGTAACTCTTCTGAGAGAAAGAGACTAGGGTTCTATGGCATTTGCAAACCCTCGGGAACATGCTTCCTAAACAATCCCTCTTAGGAGCCAATTTTGAGAGTGCACTCTCTACCCCAAAACTTCATTACCTGCCTATGTGGGCAATGTTCAAGGAGCGCTCCCAGAACACTCACTGGGCACTCCTAAAATGCTTTCGCGATGCTCCCAAAATGCTTCCCAACCACTCGCTAAGTGATTCCGTGTTACCAAGTGGACTTTAGCTTTTTTGTTGCTTGTGAGAACCAAGACAAGGTTCCAAAAGGTTGATTTAGGCATGGTTAGGGTTTCTTGATGGTTTAAAACACTCAATCATTCCATTTTCTCTCATTTTATTTCTCATTTCACTCATCTTTTCTAGGGTTTTGAGTGGGCTTCTTGCTAGTTGTTGAGGACAAATTTGTGAGAACTTGGAAGGGAGATTGAAGGTTGTCATTTGTGAGAACTTGGAAAGGAGATTGAAGGATGCCATAGTTACATTCAACCAGCATTGGAGAGTTGAAGAGGTAGGGTCTAAAGCCCATTCTTGTTTGTTTTTTAATTTTTTTTCCATGTGTTGTAAACTTGTATATTTTCTATGTCAAATACCTGAATATTCTTTTCTCCTAATCTTTTCCCATTTCTCCTCCTTCGTCATTCTATTGCAGGTAGCAAGTTATTCTCAAGAAGCATGTTGGGTATGTGGTTTATCCTTTTGGTTCAATTTTTTATTATGATGGCGAAGTTGGGAAACCGAAATACCGATGATGAGGAAGAACTAGTAGTAGGCAATGGCATGTACTATGGAGAGGAGGAAGAAATGGAAGGGGATGATGATCCTGAAACCGACAATAATGATGGGAAGAAACAGAGATATTTCAACACCTTTCTGGAAGTATGTGACAAAGCTGGGGGGAGGGAAAGGGGGTGGAACCACAAAATTTATATGCTCAAATTGTAAATCAGCTCACACAGGTTCATATACACCCATGTGAGAAAGCATCTCTGTGGAATTATGCCATGTGATGAAGGTAAGACTATAGGAGTCAAAACATGTGATAACGTGCCAATGAAAGATAGAAACAAATACAATAATGAAGAGGAGGCTATGCAAAACAAATCCGAAAAATTAAGGGTTGAATCTAACACCTCGTGCTCACATAGAATGTTCGATGGTTGATCCCCATCCCTCCGTGCTAGTGGATTCTTGCTCGTGCATTCAAGGCATAGAACAATATCAGATTTCCTTGACCAAGGTTGCGGGGATGACGTGGATGCAAAAAATTTCAAGGTTCTCTATGCAAGTGGCATACCATTCAATGTTCTTTGCTCACCCTATCAGCATGAAATGGTACAAGCCATGAATGATGCCCTTAAAGGATATAGGAGCCGCAAGTACAAAAAGGTCAGAACCATGGGACTTGACAGGGAAAGAGCCAAAAACCATAGTGCTCTGAGACAATATACAAATGATTGGACCAAATATGGGGTGTCCGTTATATTTGATAGTTGGACAAATGTTAAAGGTAGGCCATTGACAAATATTCTTGGTGTGTCTGCTAGTAGTGTGATCTTCCTTTCGGTCCATGACTACTCAGCTCGTTACAAGTTTGGTATTAATATTGCAAAACCCTTAATTAAAACCATTTAGGAGATTGGGTCATACAATGTCATTCATGTCATCACTGTTAATGCTGCTAATTGTAAGGCAAAAGGAGCAATCATTGAGGATATGTACCCTAACATATTTTGGTGAGGGTGTGTTTGGTTCACACATTGAACCTCTTGATGCATGATATTATTAAGATGAAGGACAGTGGTTATAAATGAATTGGTGCATTGTACAATAGAGGGAATAAAAAGATAAAATTTATTATCAATCATAGCCATGCCCACTACTTTTTCCGCAATCACTCTAAGTTGGAGCTACTTCAGAATGCAAAGAGTAGATTCGCTACTTATTACCTCACCTTTAGGCACCTTTTGAAGGTAAGAGAGGCATTGGCTAGTACAGTCTCACGTGATTCATGCCAATGTTCGCAAGACAAGGCTGCATCCACATATTATAGACACGAATTTCAAAAAGTGGACACCATTTTTTATGGTCAGTTTTGGGCATAGGTTAAGTATGTTATACAGTTCACCAAACCCATTTATAATATGATTAGGTTTGTCATTACAAATTAGTCGATGATTGGGAAGGTGTATGAGAAGATGGACAACATGCTAGGCCAAATCAAAGACATTGTTGAGTTGAGAGATGTGATCTTGTATGATCATATTCATAAACATGTGGTCAAAAGGTAGGATAATCTAAAGGTTCCACTCCATGCCCTAACATATGTCCTTCCACCCAAATATTATTCTCCATCTCGATTGGCCCAACCAGCGCATGGGGGTGGGGATAGGAGAAAACAACACTCAGATCTAGAGGTACAAAATGGGTATATACTAGCATTAGACAAGTTCGTCCCTGATGAAGAGTGTGCTCAAGCACAAAGTGAATTCGGCAAGTACATCAGTGAACATGGAGTCTTTGCTAACCTGCATGCAACTAAAGATTGGGATAAGTTGAATCCTATCGAATGGTGGAACAGGTATGGCTCCTCTACCACGCATCTGCACAAATTGGCAGTGTGCTTGTTTTCACAGATCGTTAACACTTCTTCTACAAAGAGGTGTTGGAGCACCTACAACTTCATCCACAACATGAAGAGAAATAACCTGAATGTAGACCAAGCAGAAAGCTTGGTTTATGTGCACTACAACTTGAGGTCATTGTCCTATTATTGTGAGGCAATGAAGAATGATAAAACATGTGACTCAGGACAGCAATCCAAAGGAAGCTAATTTGGAGGATGGAGCTATAGTTTTGGAGCGCTTGAAGACTGAAGTTTTGGGTGATCATATTCATGCAGCAGAGATGCCACCCCCATCCACCAGTAGGTTTCCAGATGCAGGAGCTTTGCCTTTATCTTCACAATGTCCACTATTGCATGGGGCCCTGTAGCTGCTGGCCATGTTCCATGACCACTTCCACCTGCTCCTACTCCTACTCCTCTTGTTCATAGATCATGGAAAAAGAAACTATAAGTTTCTCATGGCAAGAGGAAAGCTTAGTAGATACTAGATTTATTTGTCATTTTCCTGTTGAAATTTAGACTCTAGAACCTAGTACTTTGTCTTTATTATGGCAAACATTATATGACAGTTTAAGTTTGAACTTTAAACTTTGAACCTACCTATGAAGTTTGATATGTTAACTGCATCTTACAACTCTTTGGTAATGAATATCATGCTCTGTTTCATTTCGTGGTTGATGTTATCTGTTACAGTTTGTTAATGGCACATTTATATGTTGAAAATTGAAGGTTGATGAGGTTGATCATTTGATGGCAATGTTATCAGTTATAACTGCTAGATGATTTGTGTTATATGTATACTAAATGGTTGATGCTTTAATGACCATCATTAATCTTGTTGTTAAATCTATGTTTTCATGTTTTCTACCGCTAATTCAGCAGTCTGAATAATTTTTTGAATATATATGCATCAAAATATATTGAAATATGTATTATATAAAAAAACGCTCCCAAAAGCTTTTTGAAAATTGCGCTTCCCACTCCCCACTCCCAACAGCCTTGATCCAATGTCCTTAATACTCAACTGTGTGCAACATTTCTTTGTTAAAGGAAGAAACATAAATACACCATAGGATCCACAGTAAAACAGAAATAGTAAGTAATACAAGATGTCTGAAAAACCAATACAGTTCTGTAATTATAAAATAGCTTCTAATTTCTAATTAGTTTTCGTCTATACAAACAAACCTAACATGCAGAATTTTTTTAAATTGTGGCTCATAGAGCCAATCATCAAGATCTAATACTTACTGTTTGCACTGCCAAAAACACAAGGAGGACATCTCGTGCAACAAATATCCTAAATTTTAGTTTACGCAAGGAGTAATCTTCTGGTAATTCAGCCCGCAGATGAAACTGAGCTTTACAGGTAGTGCAATGCGAAAATGCAAACCCTTCCTGGACACAAAATAGTTATGATCAATTCTGATTATACCTGAACTATTTTATCATTGACAAACTTCAAATTTACTTCAAAAAGTATTCAAAACACAAAAAAATCAAGATAACATTTTAACACACCATGCATGAGCAAAACACAGGAGATCACAATTACTAAATAAATTTACCATACTGTCTTGTGGAAATGTGAACTGTTAAAAGCAATCATTGAAATTACATATCAGCTTTATGAAAGCTTTACAAGCTTTAACAAAAGGAATGTGCAGAGACTTAAATACACTTACCTTCACGGAGCGCCAGTGATCAAGGCATGATCGGTGAACAAATTGTTGCGTGCCCTTGCACAAGCAAGGAGATATCAATTCATCGGCTGCATCATGAAATAGCATAGATCGAAAAATAAGAAAATCTCATCTTGCAGTTCCAGGTCACAAAAATTGCTAACCAATTTACACCATAATTTTCATCATTGAATCTATATCTAGTTTCTCTCACTAAATTCATCGAGATAATAATGGCACATATACTTGAAAATAAATCCATTATTTTTTGGCCACCTCTATATTGCAAGGGTAAACAGTGAACACAGTTTCTTTCACTTAACAGAATCATCTAGCTTGCACGAAATACATAACCCAGATCACACATTTGAAGACAGGCAAAAGGTTACCATAATGAGATTGAACAATTACTTATTACGTGTCTGCATCTATACAGAAAAACTACAATTTTTGGTAAAAGGAAGCTACTGAACTGGCAAATAACTGCTAGATAAGATAGATAATTTTATTAATGTCCAACAAATGACCACAAAAGTAGGTCAATGGGACTGAAGAATACAACAAGTATAAATACAATGTGGGAGTGCAAGTGCAGCTCCTAGAGAATGCGAAAATAACATAAAGAAAGAAACCTGCAGTAGTACAGCCTCAAAATACATGTATATGACCGTGACAAAGGAACGGTGATACAAAATACTAAGTACTAAGAGAGTTTGTCCAACACTGGAAAAGTGGACAAGTCAAGAGTCTATCAAGAGAGAGAGAGAGAGTGAAAGAGGGATCTGACGATAAGGCTAATGATGTCAAGGTCTCCCGGGTCTGATGGTTGAGGGCAAGGGGGGCGAACTAGGCACTAGCTCATTGTCGGAATCCTCTAGAACCGTTAGGGGGTCCTGCTGTATGATCCTGGGGCGGATGTAGGAGCGAGGGATACTCCTAGCATCCGAGGTTGAAAGAATTAAACTATGGATAGATCTATGGCTACTCCTATGGATCTAGGAGGTAATCTGATAGACAGGAGGCATGTTGCTCTGGATCCATCTAGAGATGATCCCTCTAACTCTCTGAGGATGTATGGATTGATGTACGGTTCGGCACCTCCGAATCGGTCTCGATGATATTGGTCGATCTCCCAAAGGGGGAGACTGAGGAGAGACACGAGGTCTCACCAATCTATTGTTTGGTACACTCTAAGACTTTGCCCGCCGCTTGTAGCTTCGACCTGATGGATCAACATGAAAGTATGAGGTGATCGTCCTGGTCATCCCAAGGCAGGGCATGGCGTGCAGGAATAAGATCTGTGGCTGAATATCTCCCTAATGAAGAGGGCTAGGCATCGCTGGTCCTGGTAAGGAAAGAAGTAGAGAGGGAGCCCCCCAAGTCCCTATAGAGACAATGATAGCGTCCTCTGATCTCATAGTATAGGGGGCACCTAAAAATGAGGTGCATCTCTGTCTTCGGCTCCTATAGGTGGCACATCTGGCAGATCCTATCAGATCGTGGTATATGGTTGTTCGACTCAATCTGGAGTCGATGAGAACCAACTCGGAGTTGTCCCAAAGGGATCTTGAGCAAGTGCATCCAATTCTTGCACGTATATGGGGGCAGACGATGATGCCATCCCACAGCTCCAAAAAGTGCTCTAGGTAGAAGGACATCTTCGAGCCCAGGCTCATCGAAGGTGAGGTCCAAGTGACCTAACTGTACAATATGTAGATGTCCTCCCTAATAGCCTCATTCACTGCCTATCTAGTAAGCAAGAGATGGCACGACCCATCAAGGGAGAAACTGAAAGAGAGAAGACGCTCTGGGAAGATAGTCATCGACTGGAGAAGTCAAGACGCCTCTAAGAAGCAACCTCCTACACGACCTGGGGGGATCCGAAGAGGGAGCCTCCGAGGAGCAAAGTGCGAGGTAGGGGTACTACTCTCTCCCGGTGGCAGAGTCTCTAAATGTCAATTTTCACATGCAACTCTATGTGACTAATTTTCAGATCTGAAAATTGCTTCCTAGTGAACTAACAGTAAAACCCTAACTGTTATCACTGAACAATTTTACACTGAAAATTATTGACTAAAAACATATGTAGCAGAAACACAAAGATCAAAGATGAATCATCAATACACATAAGGCACAATTTCAGTTTTGTAATCTTGTTAACATTAGAAATCCTGAGGGAAAAACCAGCCCTCCCAACCAATACAATATCACCAAAATCTAAGGACAACCTTATCCTCCAAAGTCACAAAAACTGAGAACAAACTTGTTCTCCAATAACCATACAAATCAGAAAACCAAACCTCAGCAATATCCCTAGAAATCTCCTTTGCCCACGAATCTATTGTAGACCACTTGTACGGCTTGCTGGCATCACCTGTCAGCTTGTACGAATCTATACCTCCCCAGAAAATCAGATACGTGATTCACCCTCTTGCAACCTGTGTATATACGTGGTTCACCTTCTTGCAACCTGCGTATATACACAATTCACCTCGCATGTGACCTACGTATATACATGATTCATCTCACCCGCGACCTGCGAATATACATGATTCGTCACACCTGTGACCTGCGTATAGACACGATTCATCACACTTGTGACCTGCGTATATACGCAATTCGTCACACCTGTGACTTGCGTATATACACAATTTTTCCCACTGCAAACCGTGTATTGTACAAAAAATTCACTTCACACGTGCGACCTTCTTTGCTTCTCTCTCCTGGACCAGATTCGCCGCCTTGCAGACTTTCCCTTTACTGAGATCACCAAGCCTCCTAGCACAAGTGCAGACTCACTTATGCTAGCTCCATCATGTCTCCACACACTCTACATGATGTGTAATGTCACAATGACCTCTCTTCTTTATATACAATCCTTGGGAGTCACCATAGAAGCCCCTCCACAAGTCAACATCAAATTAGGCTTTCCTTGTGGGTGTGAAGCCCTAACACAAGCCCACAAAGCCCATCATCTAACCCATGAAGCCCCCACTCAAATCCAAGGGGGTTTTCTCCAAAACGAAAGTGTGATGTGGTGCCCACGACAATTCCCACATGCCCAACACCTAGGTTCATGTGAGAATACCTACCCGAAGTTACAAAAATAAACACTCCCTCTTAGCGAGGAAGGTATTCTCACCCCACTCCACAAGTGGGAATGTCTCTCGATGTTACCAAAGCATCAACACTCCCTCTTAGCGAGGGAGGCATACCATCCTCCATCATCACTTGGAAGTAGCTCTATCTCTCGTACTGGATCCTCTACAACAGATGCTCTCCAATCCGTCTAATTAGTTGCTCCCTCTGTCACCGAAGCAAATCCTATTGTCTAACATGATCCCATCCTAGAAGACACCCTGCTCCTAGAAGCCTCCTGCCTCTGAACCTCCTGTCTGACCATCTCAACCCATGACACCTGCCTGACAGTCCTGGAAGATGCCTCTCTCCCATCTAGACATGAAGGTTGGCTCGCATTGAGCGACTGACTCTCCCTCTGAGCCTCCTGACTCCCTCTAAAGTCGGACTCCCTCTAAGTCTCCTGACTCCTGAAGTCGGACTCCCTCTGAGTCTACAAAACCTCCAGAGCTACCTGCTCCCTATCCACTGTCCTCTGCACAGTCCTAGGAAGCTGCTCCTCCCCACTGGATCCTGAGGGTTGACTCCCTCTTAACTCTGGCTCCCTCTAAGCCTGCTCAACCACTAGTGGAGATACATGCTCCCTTTGAATCTGCACTACTGGTGGGGCTGCCTGCCTCACTACTGATGGAGGTACCTGCTTCCTCTGTGCTACTAGTGGGGCCACCTGCCTCACCATTGGTGGAGCCACCTGCTCCCTCTCTGCTACTAGTGGAGCCACCTACCTCACCACTGGTGGAGCCACCTGCTCCTCATCTGTCTCTTTGCTCCTGCTGACCACAACACGCATAGGATGGCCCCTCAGCCTATACACGTTGCCCTCTCTAACTCCAAGAACTATCGTTGATCTGAAGCTAGATCGTCTAGGCATAAACAACACCAATCCATCCATATCATCCCTGGACATCAACTGAGTCTCCTCCTGGATACAATCAATCCATATCCTATCAAACCCTGGCAACGTCTCTCGTGCACAGATCCCTTGCACAAAAGGTTCCCGAGACCTGGGAAGGCCTACCAACTCAGCATCCAATAACACCTATCCATCCCAAAACAACACTGCATAGCGCTACTCCTCAATTGTTGAGGATGAGAACACACTCATGGCACCCATAGCACATTTGCCACTGGCAACACACCCCTGACTCGATCCGGAGTACCACTGCTCCAGATCCCTGTACTACATGCTTGGTCCTCCTACCAAGCTCCTCGTACATACCTGAGTCAGGGACTGTGAAACTCACAAACAAATCATGTGCCCCCGTCATGTGCCAGTGGCTCTCACTGGATAAGAACCATGCAATCCTCCAAGGCAAGCATCCTGCTTCCCCAAGTCACGACCATCTAATGAATTTCTACCCAAGTCCATCATCCAAGTCAAAAAAAACTCTTTGCGTCTACACATGCTACCACTGATCTTGTGTCCTCGTCTGAACAATCCCAAGTTGCGGTTGGACACTCAGTTTAGTCCACTCTAGACCACCGCAACTCATCTCTACAAGTGTCCTCATCCTCCTGGGTCAAATACCTCATACATCGTCATACCTCAACAATGTGAAACTCTCTGGCCCAATGAAGACTCTATCTCATCGATCTGCGATACACACGAAGCCACCAAAGCACCCGAATTGTAGCCATCGCAACTCACCATGACAAGCCATTGGAAGTCCAACCACAGGGTTGGCAATCTACCACATAACATACTGCTATGATCCGAGCTCCCACAACTCCTCGTCTGGATGTCTGCTCCATGTCTCAAACCAAAAACCATCTAACCTTGTCGCCACCTGCAACCGTCACTATAGCTCCCTCAGAGTTGCCACCTGTGACCTGCCCGGAACAAGAACAAGAACAAGAACAACACTCCTCTAGTGTTGTAGCCAAAGATGTGTCTCAAGATGATCCCCTTCTCTTTAGATCCCAAGCTCCGATACCATGTCAATTTTCACATGCAACTCTATGTGACTAATTTTCATATCTGAAAATTGCTTCCTAGTGAACTAACAGTAAAACCTAGTTGTTATCACTGAACAATTTTACACTGAAAATTATTGACTAAAAACATATGTAGCAGAAACACAAAGATTAGAGATCAATCATCAATACACATGAGGCACAATTCCAGCGTTGTAATCTTGTTAACATTAGAAATCCTTGGGCCAAAACCAACCCTCCCAGCCAATACAATATCACCAAAATCTGAGGACAACCTTGTCCTCCAAAGTCAAAAAAACAAAGAACAACCTTGTTGTCCAATAACCATAAAAATCAGAAAACCAAACTTCAGCAATATCCCTGGAAATCTCCTCTGCCCACGAATTTGATGTAGACCACATGTACGGCTTGTTGACGTCACCTGTTAGCCTGTACGGATCTATACCTGCCCAGGAAATCAGATACACGATTCACCCTCTTGCAACCCGTGTATATATGTGGTTCACATTCTTGTGACCTACGTATATACACGATTCACCTCGGCTGTGACCTGCCTATATATGTGATTCGTCTCACCTGCGACCTGCATATATACGCGATTCGTCTCACCTGCAACCTGCATATATACGCGACCTTGTTGTTGTACTTGAACAAACTGTTTCACACCCTAAGCTTTGATACCATGTTAATTTTGAGCTTGATTTTAAACTGTTGATATGTTCTTTAATTTCTGCAATACTTTGAACTTAGCTTAACACGATTCACAATGCATAATCAAAAACTGAACAACAATAATCATATAGATTTATCAGCATGCATGATCACAACGCATATACCCTGGGGAAATCCTATACAGGGAGAAAAACCCCAACAAACAATCTCCTTTTATTACAAATAGAATGTATGATCACTTACAAAAAATCCACCATAAAATTATGCTCTTGAATGAGCTTGCCAAGATGACTTTGACCTGACAGTAAAACCTGTAGATACAGCGACACCTTGTTGTCCTTTCTCTGTTGAAATATACCAACACTGTTACAAGATACTTGTTGTCCTTTTCTGCTATCAAGCACCAGCACTGTTACAGAATACTTTTGTCCTTTCTCTGCTGAAATATACTAACACTATTAAAATATACTCCTTCACTATCTTTTTTTTTCTTCTTCTCCCTCACACTGCATAACCTTGTGTATAGAATGAGGGTCGACCTCTGTATAAGAAGGCACCTAGAGTGAGCTCGAAATAGCCTAGGAGTTTGCATGAGATTCACAACTCAACTTTACTCTTCAACTCGAAATAGAACTGAAGTTTAGACTTCACTTCAAACTGGACTAGACTTTACTTAGTTCAAATTTAGAACTTGACTTGAGACTTCAGTTAGAATTACAACTCGCCCTTGTGACTTGGCAATGCATGGCATGCCAACTCAACATGCAACTCGACCTTGATTGGACATGCATGTGAACCATCTCAACATGCACTTGACATGCATGCATGCAATGCATGCAAATCGTCATGCATGCATGCAACATGCAACATGACATGCATGACTTGACAACTTTGGCTTTGACCGCTAGACATGCAACTTTGACTTTTACAACTTGAGTTTGACAACTCAGCCTTGACATTCAACTCGACTCTTTACAACTTGACTTATTACATGGCAATTCGAATTTCTTCATGGTGGATAATGTTACACGTGCCAACGCACTAGATCAATACATTTACATCATTTGCAATATAAGGAAGATTGTTTGTTTCTAGCTCATAGGAATTTTACGTTCAACCTAACTTTTGCTAGATGCCTTGACTTTTGCTCATGGCTCACAAGGCTTGACTAGGCTCACAGAGGTTGTACGTTCCCCCTGTCTTTTGCACTAGTCTATCTATGCTCACAAAGGTTGTACGTTCCCCCTGTCTTTTGCACTAGTCTATCTATGCTCACAAAGGTTGTACGTTCCCCCTGACTTTTGCACTAGACTGTCTATGCTCACAGAGGTTGTACGTTCCTCTTGACTTTTGCATTAGACTTACATTTTGACATTTGTCTTAGACTTACAAAGCTTTTGCCTTTGCCTTGGCTAGACTCACAAGATCATAAAGCATCTCATTCGTCCTAACTTTTGGTTTGACTCACAGAGGTTGTACGTTCCCCCTGGCTTTTGTCAATACCTCACAGGACTGGTTGATTCTCCAAATCTCCCTGGCTAGCCTCAGGGTGGCTCATATGGCCTCTCATTGGAGAATGACTGACGATGCTATCAAATTTAACATTTCCTTGTTTTCAACATGTTATCAAAGCGACATAATTGCCTTGTGATTTCGATTTATGCTCTTTGGTGATCCTATGTGAAGATTTGGTTCGAATCTAAAGATTGCAGTACATAAGCTCTACTGACGTGTGTCTCATTAGGGCACAACCTATGAATCTTCTGAGGTATGTCAAATCCATCATGGTATTTTGAATTTTTATGCACTTGTTCAAGTTGTGTTCTCCTCTCATGCATGATGCATTCATGGAAGCCAAACACCCATTTTTACATTTCATGGCCTACATTTGCATTTGTGGAAGTGATCGTATTGGATTATGCTCATTGTGGTAATGTTATGCAAACAACATATTGATGGTATGGGACCGAACTAAGATCATCACAACTACGGATAGTGACACTTTGATGTGTTTGATGTAAGATCTGGGATAGTTGTGGTGAAGATCTTTGTAGGGGATGGTGATTCAAGTGTTTTGTCAAACATTTAACATGTAGCCTTGGCCAAGGCATTTTGTTGAATACTTGTATGCCACATTGTCACAGACACATCATATTCACCAAAACACAATCGCTATGACAACCCAATGACCCAAAGATCTACATGCAAACAATACCCACCACAATATTCTTCACTCATTTGAAACTTTGTTGCACAACAACAACATTTGGATTGGTGCTCTTTGCTATCAATAAAGATTTGGCTTGCAACCTGTGTGGTTTTTGTTTGAACAAAAGCACATTCTCTTATACAAACGTCTGTTGTTGCAAGTTGTGTCAACAACAATTCTTTCTCCTCGATATCATTAGAAGCAGCATGAGTTCATGATTACAAAATTTATTTACAATGGCCAACTCTAGCATTACAAAATTTGTTTACAATGGCCAACTCTAGCATTACAAAATTTGTTTACAATGGCCTACTCTAGCACTTTTTTACACACAATTGCAGATCATTTCTCGCATAAGTGTGTAAATTAATGGTGCCTGCTTGTTTTTCTAAGCAAAGTTTTTTTATAGTGTAGACTAAATGCAAGCCCTCATTATTTCATAGATGTGTTCAACATTACTTATTTTTTTCTATTGCACAGTAATGAACAACTATACGAAGAATTTCTAGGGCTTGCCTTACCCGTGCACTATTTGGCTGCCTTCTTGTGGTCTCTTTGTAACCTGATCAATTCATCAGAGTAGTCGACCTGGGCCCTTCCTTTTTCGACAATTCATTGCCTCCAAAGTCTGTCGTCAAAGCTCTACCATGTTGTACAATCTATGCACGATTTTCTAAGTGCAATAGAGCATTTTTTCTCTCACTGATTCAACATTTGAATTTCAATTGTTTAAGGCATCTCGGATCTGCAACAAGACATAATTTTGCATTTCTTTTGGTGCACCGCTTTGTTCAAGACTCGATAATAGCTCCATCACTTTGGTTTGCAAATTGCGACAACAGCAAGCACCCCCTCTCCATCTAAAGCACTTTTTGTTCATGGGTGCAATTTGTAAGAGAAATACTAGCCCCTATTGCCTCTGACACACAAGTCCAAGTTCTCTCCAACCACATCAATCCACACAAAATCCATTTTCAGCTTTTCTTGACTTTTCCAACCTCTCGCACAAGTTTGCAAAAATTCTTTTTTTCTAATGTTACAGTTGATTAAATCATAGCACCATATGATTCTATTGTTATTCTATTATTCTTTTAATTTGGGGCATCAACAAGTCAAAACTATTTTGGCCTTTATATGTTATTTCATGAAGAAGTGAGGAAACATTTGGTTTCAAATCCCCTACCTTGGACATTTAGCACTACAAAACAGACAAGAGGGCACATAATTTTTTTGTAATCTTTTGGCATAAAAGTGAAAAGAAGAGAGTCAAAAGTAACTTTTGGAAGAAAAATTTTATTGAAAAGGCAATTCTTTTTACCTTAGGACCTTGGCTATTTTCCTTGAGGGGCAAATTATTTTTCGTAAGGTCTATTTTATTTTTAACAAAGAGGCATATATTTTTTCTACGAGAGCCTTCACACTTTTTGCACCTTGCCCAAACACTCCGCATTTTTCCCATTATATTTATTATTGCAGAATAGATTTTTTTCCACTACGGATAATCTTGATGACAAAGAATCATTGCTTCCCCAAAAGTGTCGTGAGAAGCAATACCTGGTCCATAATATATGGGAAAAGAAGGTTACTTCTCTGCAATTGCCAAACTTAATGAACAACTTTCTCTATTATAGGACTCCAATACTGAACTCCATAATGAAGTTTCTTCTTTGGCGGACTTTAATGCTAGTGAGTATAACTCTTTTACTCAACTTCATAATCAACTAAAAGGGAGGGACAAGTCCATCTAGAACAATCAATTGGGTCTAACTAGAGCGGTTGTGGGATGGAGTGTTATCCACCCCACCCAGGTTCTATTCCTCTAAGTGACATGTTTAGCTCATAATAAGTATCTTGTTGTAACAATTTTGAGCCCTATTGTTGACCTAGCCTTGTACCTTGAAGAATCTAGGGTTTACCCTAGGTACCATCCTCGAAATGAGGGGAAGTGCACAGGGATTTCCCCTAGGATATGTTACCTAGAAAAAAAAGGTCCATCTAGAACTTGCCTAATCTCAATATGCATTATTTCAAAGAAGTAGGTGAAATAAAAGGTACTAAAGATCAATTAATAGATGGTGTTCAAAACATGTCTCATTATCTAGATAAAGATTCTACTCTTGTTGTTGATCTCTCTAAGAAATACCGTGAATAAGTTGATGATTGGACTTTGAGTATTAATGAATGGAAGAAAACTTGGAACTTGTCTGTCAACAATTCATGAATGTATTAGGGGAGAAGGAAGAGGTACTTGACACCTTGTTAATGAATATTCAATCTTCTTTTCATGCATCTTCTTATACACTACTGGCTACCCATGGGTCATTCTTGCATGACTTTGAGCAGCATACTAGGGCATTGACTCCAAATTACTTCATCATATGGGATATACAAGTGGTGGACTTGGTAAACATGGACAAGGTATTGTTACTCCTATTGATCCTTAAATGAGATCAATGAGTGCAAACCTTGGATATTTTGAGACTTCACCACCAAATGCAGGTCATCTTGATCCTTCTGCTATTATTTTGCAAGACCCAAGACTTGCACCATCTATTGATTCGTTAGAGTTTGAGTCCACATTCTCTATCAATTCTTCTACTATTGGGTTGCAAGAACCACATCCTACACCTTATGTTCATCCAACATTAGATTCTTCGCCATCCACATCTCGGTGATATTGGCACCCTAATCATTATAATCGAAGGAATTGCACTCTCCGTCCAAGTATTGCAATTGTTGTTAGTATGCTAGTAGTTCTTCTTACATCTTTGTAAAAGAGACGTAAAAGGAAAAATCTTAGATCAGTGCCTAGTACCAAGGCCTATTGTGAATGTATTGAAGATTGGTCATGGTGACCTTTGAGCACTTGTGTAAGGACTTCATATTGACTTGTGTCGTTAACTATGCAACCATACAATCCTCATCGCTCTCACCAATCAATTGATCGTAGCACCATTCTTTGTTGGACACTGTTTATAATAGCAATCTTTGTTTGTTGCTTCTCTTTGGCACGTGCGCACTTTATGATGGGAAGACCATCTTGTTGTATGTGGTGTTAGGAGCACTTGTTGAGCCTATTGACCACCTGAGCGCATGGTCATGAGCTTCTTTCTATCTAATATGTCATTTTTAGAGATTGTGGATTTGATTCTTTACTTTGACCATTTGTGCATATGCTTGCAACTCCTTTGTTTCACCATTTTCCAAAGAGGATTGTGCGAAGGTGTTTTATAGGATATCGTTGGAAGCAAGACTCTCTGTTTAAACTTGTGTTTGCTTTGTTATTTTCAAAAGAGGATCATGTAAAGGTGTTTGGGAGGCTATAGTTCTAGGAATGAACTCTCCATTGAGAGCTCGTTTGCACCTCATCATGGTCAAGTTGTTCTTGTCAACATTGGTCATTCTTGTAGTCCCTACACAATTAAACATTAGCAGGGGATTATTGTAATGTTTATCTGGCAAAATTATTTTGTACCATGTCTTTCCCAAGTGAATATTTAGGGGGGATGTTCGAATATAATCTTTACTTGGTCTAATACATAGTTGTTCCACCTTTGCTTTCTTTAAAGTTTATCCCCGACTCAAGCTTAAGGGGGATGTTGGTGTAATGGTGGTCATCGTCATTGAATTCATTTATAGATCACCCTTTGTGGACGGTTATAAACCACATTGGTGGTTAGTGTGGTGGCCTTAGTGGTCCCTTATTAAAATGGTGGTTGGAAGGTAGCCTAATGAGCAATTACTAATACGGTAGTTAGCATAAGCTAATCACTATATAAAGGGGTCTTGTACCCTAGTGTAATAGACGTCTTGTACTCATGCAATGAAAGCAATTGTTCATAGTGGACTTTTCCCGTAAGGGTTTTCTCCACTATAGATTTGGTGCTGTGATTTTATGTGATGATGTACAATATCATATATGTGTTGAGGCCTTTGCTCCCTATTTGCAACAAAATAATGAACCATCTCATATCTTATCATCAATCGTCAAATACGATTATGAAATTAGTTGAGATTAATTAAAAATTGTTAGCTAATAATAATTATAAGAGAAAAATCATGTCTATTGGTGAAGATACATGAATAATATAAGTATACTACCAGACACTATGACACATCATCTCATGCCTTATCATCAATCATTTACTATTAGTTTTTAACTGTTCTTCAAACTGTACTACAGGGTAGAATAACCAGAAATGTTATTCTACCAATGCAACAATATGGGAAAACTCTACACTAAGAGAATATGCCAACCAAACAGCTCAAGGCACAACCTCTTCCTTTTTGGTGAATCGCCAATCCCTAAAATTTTTATAAAACTAACTGCTTGGGATATGGTAGGTGACCTTTCAAACATCACTGTAGCCATCATTTATTTATTTATTCTCGTCCTCGTGGACATTAGCCTTCAATCCATGCAATTTGACTTAAAAAATATAAACATTAAGGTCTACTTTCACCTACAGTGGTTCACGTCCCGAGATAGGCATGCATAACTGAGGCCACGACCATCCTCAACAACTAGTAGATAAACGCTAAAGCTACCATCCTAGGGACCAAGAGATTAGTTTTGCATCTATCCACCTTTGCCCCTTGATTAAGGAAATCAGGAAAAGTATACCACTGATTTTATTTTGCTCAAAACACATTTACGCGGTCTCTTGAAATAGGTAATCTGATCATAACATTTACACAGTAATTCTCAGAAGAAATGAGTCAGGAATATGTCATAGTTCATGTTTTCTTAATATGGAGAAGATGATTAACAGCATTTATTTGTCTTTATCAGAAGAAGCACTTCAAAGACGAACATGATTAACTACTTGATATCCGAAGTTATAGTGAATAGGTATGGACATTAATGGTGATAAAACACCTGAAAAGGTATCATCTTCCGATAAAGACAAACATGATTAACTGCTTGATTTTTTAAGTAATGGCATATAGGTATGGAAATTACTGATGATAAAACACCTGAAAAGGTATCTTTGTGACACAATACAATAAAGAGCAGCCCTAGAAATTGTAGCTACGCACGGCCAACACGGGCCTGGATTACCTAAGGAGCTCCACTTACCATGTTGATGTAAGGGACTACTCTCAAAACAACTGTGAAATTGTAAACCCCCTTTTTATTTTGTAATAGCAATCCCAAATATGTTTTGCCATGAAATGAGAAATCAGAATTAGGAGTCAATATAAAACTATTCAATTGTCAATCAATTTCCAATATCCTTATACAGCAAGCCATGACATAGATAAAGCTTGCCTAGACCAGGGCCCTCTAATCGATTCAAATATGGCTTGAGAATCAAAAATAAGAATCAATCAGCTAAATTTATTCAATTGCCAAAGCATTCCCAATCTCACTATGCAAAAAAAAAACATAAGATAAAAAAAATACCTGGATCACATCCTTCTAACTCGAGACAAATTCGGCAGGAAGCAGCGGATGAGCCATTACTTTCTTCATCATCAATTTCGTTGACCTTCTCGGCCAATGCAATTGGCGGTGGCTGCAGAAGAGGAGCGGAATCTGTCTCGCCAACGTCATGCTCGCTACAATGCTCCAATTGCACTTCCGTTTTCATTGCAACCAAAATTCCCAAGCTGCCACAACTTTAAGGCTGGGCCACACAAGCATTCCTAAGGCTCTTCAGTTAAAAAATCAAAACCCAGGTCAAGTGATTGGGCAATTTGTGTCCTCTATACACTAGAATAACGAAGTTAGAAACACAAAAATTCGCAGCCACAGAAACAAACTAAATTCTAAATTAGTCTAATTGCATTGCAGAAGAGGCAAATTTCTGGAGAGCATTTGAGCATTTGCTCCAATTGCAATAAATGGCCAGAGGAAGGATTTTCTTTACATACCTGACAGATTTCTCGTAGACTTCGTCTAGTCCTTCAAAATAATCAAAATAACCTAAACAAAACCTTGAAAATTATCATCACCAAGTTAGAAACAAGAAATTATCAAATTCGCTGCCACAGAGACAATCGATATACTAAATTAGTCTAAATGCATCGCAGAAGAGACAAATTCCTTGAGAACCTTCCAATATTTGCTATAATTGCAATAAGACCGAAGCCAGAGGAAGGATTTCCGTTGGATACCTTAAAAGAGAACGATTTCTCGTAGTATTGATCGAATCCTTCAAAATACCTCAAAAGTTAACTGATCAAAGAAAATTACCATTCACTCCTGGACAGCAAGCGTCCAATACCTGCAGACAGGGTTTCCAGACATAAATTTCACCTGCAATACTTGCCTTCCAAGAGTTTGACCAAAGCTCATCAAAGCCTTTAATCTCTGGATGTGTTTTAACTTCTATTTTGGAAAGAAAAATAAAGGTATACACCACCGGCCATTGTGGCAAAAGCTATCTCTAAAATTAAATAAATTTCCTTAAAATAGCTCGAGGAACAACCAAGTTTACCAACAGGAGCCGCGATAACCTCAAAATAGCTCAAAGAAGAGAAAACGTGTAGTGTAATTTAAAACAGACACTTCAAAATACCCTGAAAATGCCAAAATTGTAGTAAAGAAGCTGAAATAACTCAACGTACCTTGCAAAATACCTAGTCTTTAGAAAAAAAAATTGCAGGCCAGACGATTTTGAGGTTAACATATGATTGCCAGAGGTTATCCTCGATTGGCATGGCAGTGTACGCAGCTCTTTCGAGGATGTGTCTGGGAGATGTCGTGTTATTTTGAAGTTTGAAGAATAATTCTGACACTTTCTTCCCATGCCCCGACGGGAACTGGTTGAGCTAGTCTCCCTGAAGAAACTGGTTGAGCCAGTCTCTTATGAGAAAACTTAATAGATGGGAAAAATATCTGGTTGAGCCAGTCTCCCTCTCGAAACTGGTTGAACCGGTCTCGCATGAGAAAACTTAATAGATGGTAATATCTCATTTGACGACAAAGTTAATTGGTGTAAAAAATGTTTTATTTGATTACAAAAGAATAATAATTTAATTATAATGTTATATTTTAGTTAAATATATGTATGTGATTTCTTTTATTTAAATATAGGTATGTGATTTGTTTGTTTGCGGGATGAGGGTTTTTTTAACTTTAATACAAATGTGTATATTTTTTTAAAGGTTTTCATTCTTATTTTTTTAGATTTGAATCTATAATAATTTTTAATATTATATCTATTTAAATTATATTAAAAATAAAAATGTAATATGAAAATTAGGTGATATTTAGTAAGAAAAATAAAAATTATATTAAAAACAAAACTGTAATTCGAGGTTTAGGTGATATTTAGTAAGGAAAATAAAAATATATTTAGTAAATTATTTTTAGGATATTTTTAGGTATTTAATATTTTTTTTTATAGATAAACAAGTGTTGAGTATTTAGGTGAATGTGTAATAATAAATAGTGAATGATAAACATGTTAATAAGTATATAGTTTAGTATTTTGGAATAGTTTTTATGATTATAGGGAAAAAAAAAACTTTTAGATTTTTTTTAGGTATTTGTATTGTAAAAAATAAAAAATGTATAATAAATTGAGAATTCATGGAGAATGTGGGGGTGATAGTTACAGTACATGCATAACAAATTGAGAACTCATGGAGATTGTGGGGGTGATAGTTACAGTACATGCATAACAAATTGAGAACTCATGGAGAATGTCGGGGTGATAGTTACACTGAAGTGTCACACTACTTACTTAAGAGTTGTTAAGTAAGGAATGTTCCATGAGTTTGAAGTTGCCACTTAATTTTTGAGAGAAAAAAATTAAAAAAAAACTAGGAGAGGGGAAATGCATGAAGGAGAAGGATAAATCACTTAGTTGAGATGTTAAACCTGCTCAGAAGCATATTGATAAAAGTTAAACCTACTATGATAAGACAGGCAGCCCTTGTCCTCCATGACGGTTAATCCATAGAAGTTAGACATAATCTGAGGAGACATTCTAGTACAACATTTTACATATTAGAATTATTTTGATCATATAGTATTTTTGTGTTTCTAGGATTAACTTCAAAAATGCACTCTCCTCTTCCATAGAATCTGACGGGCATGGAGGCAACTTGACCTTCAAAGGGTTTGATGTTGTGTTGGGTTGAAGTTTGCATTATGGACTCATTCGTGGGTGGCGGGCTAGTTGAAGGTGTTATTGCTTCTCCTATGAATGCTTTGACCCATGGTTGTGGAAGGTGTTAAGTTTAGGCATAGTCTCTAAAGTCGCCCAGTCAACGCTTGTTTACTATTATTGTTTTTTTTCTTTTGGGAGGTGTCACTCGCACTGGTTGATTATTCTACAAGTGTTGGTTATGGAAGGTGTTATGCTTGGCCTTATGCATTGAAATCAACCATTAAAGCCCACTTGGTATTTTTTGTGGATAGAATTAGTTCATTGGGAGAGGTGCAACCACCACTGCATGTTTGCATTTTATGCAACTTCCCTTTGGCTCAAATCGAGGCATTGTCTGGCCTTGGGCGTCGATAAACCCATATGGCTCTGAAAGGGGGCACCACCATTAGTTATTTCCAATTGCTTTATCAAGAGATGGACGAGGGTTTCTACGGGAGTGAACTAAAGTTACCATAGACAGTGAGCTATGGAAATCTTAGGGTTCCCGAGGGTGGAGGATGTGGCACTAGAACTAACAATGGGAGATGAAAGCATTGACTAATCATCTGACACACTGAAGGGATAGTCAATATGGATGAGTCTGATTTTCCATATACACRAAACTCCTAAGGTTGCAGGGAGGAGCTACCATGTAGTGGAGCAGTCATTGGAGGAGGACATGTTTGATCATCCTCAATGAGTGAGCACGAGATCTATCCAATATCGATTCCAAGTTGGAGATGAGCGTGCAAGGCTACAGTGATTTTTTCCCGAAGGAMATTAATGCTACCTCAATTACAACAGTTGTGGCACACGATGGAAAGGATCCTGTAAATCCATGCCTATCAATCCACCAAATCAGAGAGATTGAAGCACTTACTTGACACTGTGAAGGTACTAATACCAATGACCTGACCTTGGCCTCCTACAAGGCATTTGATCTTTTGCTTTGGTTTGTTAGCAGCCAAACCAGAGGAAGGTTTTGTTGGAAAATCCCTAGTTTTTACCCTCATGAATAGCTCCACTACAGTTGAAGTAGGGAGTTAAGGACATCGTTCTCTCGAAGGATAAAGGATACCTAAGAAATAAAAATGTATTAAAAAACTAGAGGACTTGGTAAGATTGAACTTAGAGGCCAAAACTAGGCTCAATGATGTGATGGAATTGGAAGAACGAGCGATTGTTTGACCGGTTCCCTAGTAGGAAGATGAACAAGGATTGTCTTAAGGAGTGGACCAAGGCAAATTCCAAACCCATGGTCGAATACTATCCTTGCATTATGACTTTGGATAAAGGATGGTTAGTTTGGGTTTTCAAAGCAGTGGCTGAGGTAAACCAAGTCTTGCAAAGCAGATGGAAGTGGGGTTCTCAAAATTTATTTATGAAGAAATGGCATGTTGACTTCGATGTGAGAACTACACTGGTTGATATCCTTCTAATATGGGTTCACATTCTCGGTCTTCCTCTTGTTTTATGGTCAAAGGAGGTATTTTCAACAGTAGGGAATGTTCTCGACTCGTTCTACGAAGCAGACTACACCTTATGTGAAACAAGGTACTATGGAATGGCAAGAATATTAGTGGGCTTAGAGACAAACAAGGGATCGACAAAGGAAATGGTTTTTAAGCATGGGTTGGACTCTTGCCAATTCACTCTAGACTATGAAGTCATTCCCTTTAAGTGTAGATGTTGCAATAGTTATGGGAATTTAGCAATGGATTACTCATACACTTATCAGAGGAAGGTATGGATACAGAAAACTCAGCCAAAAGTGTTGGGAGTGGAATTGGCAAAAAACCCTATCATTCATAAAACCCGAGGCAAATGGGATTAAAAGGGTCCACGAAAAGACTCTAGTTATCCCATTGGAATCAAAGAAGCAATCGTCAGCATCAAGTGCTCACAAAGATCAAAATTTGGAAGTAGTTAGTGACAGCAAAGTCGATAAGCATTATTTGGGTAAGAAACCTTAGATTCCTTCCCCTTGCAAAAGAAATTCAAATGAAAAAATTGTTTTTAGATCTTGGAGGCTAGAGGTAGAACCTAAAGGGTTGGAATCTATCAATGAATTCTTGCCTAGCCTATTAGGCATAAAAAACCCTATCTCCCCAAGTCTCATTCCTTTACATGCAATTGAAATTCCTCTAGCATAAGTTAATGTCCAAGTAGGGACATTTGCATCCCATAGGTATGGACCAGAGGCATGGGTGCCTTCTAGATATTTTGCTACATATGAATCCTCCAAATATAACTTCAAACCTAGGGGTAAGGGAACCCTCAACTTCCCTAGGAAAGTGGCAGGCGGTTAGGGTTTCTTGACGAGAGAGGTCAAAAACCTAATCAAAGAGGGAGAAAGTCTCACTTGTCCATGGGGTAGAAACAAGCATCCTCAAAGATTTGATGTGGAAAGCAACTTTCATTGATAGGGGCCCTTAGAGAAAATGCCCCTTGCGAGGGTCTCAAATGATCTACATGACATTAAATTGTTGAGGGTTGGACTGTTGGATCATGTTATCATTGATGCCAATGGTTTGATTATTCGGGAGATTGTTGGATCATATGTCATTGATGTAAATGGTTTGGTTTGATTGATGTCAAGTAATTGATTGATTGATGATTAATGAACAATGAATATGCATTGATGAGAATGATAGATGTCCAAGTGGAAACCAATTGATAAAGATGGATCAATGATATGATGCCCTTGATGAGAATGATAGATGTCCAAGTGGAAACCAATTGATAAAGATGGATCATTGATATGATGCATTGATGAAGATGGATCAATGAGTTGTCATTGATACATGATGCATAATTGATATATATGATGTAGTGGTGAATTGATGCAAAGATGAATCATTATTATCTTATCATGGTTGATAAGGTGCACAAATGGATGAATTCCAAAGTGGTTCCCTTATGGTGAAAGTCTTCACAGGAAGACGCTTTACGGATTGAGTTATCCTGGGAGAACGATTGGAGGACCCATGCCTGTATGTGGAATAATGAGATGAAGATCAATGAAGTTGTTGGTGAAACTATCCTAGATGGATAGTGCTTGTCATGCCATTTCCGATGGTNATGCATAATTGATATATATGATGTAGTGGTGAATTGATGCAAAGATGAATCATTATTATCTTATCATGGTTGGTAAGGTGCACAAATGGATGAATTCCAAAGTGGTTCCCTTGTGGTGAAAGTCTTCACAGGAAGACGCTTTACGGATTGAGTTATCCTGGGAGAACGATTGGAGGACCCATGCCTGTATGTGGAATAATGAGATGAAGATCAATGAAGTTGTTGGTGAAACTATCCTATATGGATAGTGCTTGTCATGCCATTTCCGATGGTATGTGGAATGTCACATAACTCCTCACGGTTTGAGAGTTATGGCCTTATGAAGTTGGAGGACCCCCATATGAAGGCGTGAAGCCCCAAAAGGTCAAAGAAGTCAGAGTGCTTGAAAAGAAGAAATCATTATTTAAATGATAAAGTAAAGTGACAAAATCAAGAAAGATTATTTAAATGATAAAATGAAGTGACAAAATCAATAAGGAATATTTAAATGATAAAGTATTGGAGAACTTTCTATTCATGGAAAGCGGTTAACCCTAAAATAAGGAAAACAGGTTAAGTGACCTAGAAATGGGTTAAGTGACCTAAATAAGGGTTAAGTGACCTAGAAGATGAAAGTATAAATAAGAAGCTAGGATCTCTTGTAAAATGAACATTTGGTAAGAATCCTTCTGTGGATCAATGGAGAGCTTCTTGTGAATATCTTGTGGAGTATTGATGGAGAGCTTCTTGTGAGAGCATCCTATTGGTGTGGATTTCTTGAGCATGATTGAAGATCTATTATGAGGAAGAGAACGAGAGGAGGATCTCATGGACGCATCAAAGTTTTGGCAATGTCAGAGATCTTGACGGCAAAAGTCTCGGACTCACAGAAAACCCTATTTTTTGATGCCCACGCGGGTTGTCTGTGTATAGGGTGCGTGTACATGCGGGTTGGCTGTGTATAGGGTGAGTGTACACGCAGGCTGACTGTGTACAGGGAGCGTAGAGTGGATAAAATCATGGAGATTTTTGTTTGAGCTGGTGCCAAGCTCTTGGATGATGAGGTGGGTTCCAGATCTACATACTATGGCCTCAGATCTATCACTGAGACACTGGTATGGTTACATTATTGTCTTGATGGGTACTATTGTTTGATGTGTTGTGAATGCTTAGGGAATTCTTGGTATGGCTTCTATGATGTGGTTCAGTTTGGTTGATTTGGTTGATGGAGTGAGCAATACTCTTATCATTTAGTAGTGACATGATTGCTATGGTATACTAATTGTTTATACATGATTGAGATAGCATTCATATTGATTTAGCATGAGCAAGCTATTGGAGAACTTGGATGTGTTGTGACTGGTTGTGGGTCAGTTTGGACAGTGGAAGACAGAAGAGAAAGTGATTACAGGTTGCAGAGGATCTGAGCATGTTGCTCAGAAGCATACTCTTGTTGCATTATACATTGGCTGCATTCACACGCAGGCTGTAGTGAGCCAGGGCGCGTGCACACGCGGGCTGCACTACTGACAGGTCGCGTACCTGTTGACATATTGATATCTGTTGAGGATTGTTGCCTCATCTCAGTTGGTGCTGAGGGTGTAAGCTGAGTCTTGCATTATAGAGCAGGTGCTCTTACAGAGTTGTACTCTATTCAGTTGTTGCTGATAAACCCCAAGGATTGTAGTCCGCAATAAAAAGAAAATTGTACATACATCTTGTGTTCTGTGTGCTCATTGTGGTGATGACTTGTTGATGATATATTGTTGATATATGTTGCTGATATGNCCCTCTCTAAGCGTGGTAGGTGTGCCCAACATGGACAACCCCTCTAAGAAATTGTCAATCAAGAATGAACAGAGTCCTTAAAACCCTCTGTTATCCTGCTTCAGGAAATTATGACCAAAGGATAGAAAATAATTGTGGAACTTTCTGAATTTTCGAGTGGGTGGGAATTCAGCATTATCAATGCTATTGGGAGATCTAGTGGGAATATAACTGGTTGGCTGAGGTTTTTCTTCACCCTAACTAGTTTTTGGGTTTTTTTTTTCAGGCCTAGGGATCTCCCTCTTCTCCATGGACATGGGAAAAAAACTCTCTGTTATGATTGTCTATGGGCCATACTTGAAGAGGTAGGAGTACTAGGACATGTTTTTCAAATTGGAATGCATCCAAAATGGCATTGCGGAGATGGGAGGAGACCTAAATTTTATCTTTAGGAGCCTCTAAAATATGGGGACCTATGGCCCAAATAGATTATCTATTAGGATACTTCTTGAGAAAACTAGAGGAAGTGGGCTTGTTGGACATTAAACCAACAAAGTTGTCTCCCACTTGGAGAAACAAAAGAACCGGGGATGATAGGATCGCAAAGAGGCTTGATCGTTTTTAAATCTCTGAAGGATTTATGGACGAAGTTACTCAAGTAAAGCAATGGGTCGAATTAGGAGGAGACTCTGACCATTGTCCAATTGGAATAGAAATAGTTGGTGCATAGGAAAACCCAAACAACCCCTTCAAACTAAATCCATAATGGATGAAGATGGAGGAGTTTGTAAACAAGATAAAATCTTGTTGGAAATCTTATGATTCATCTTCAAGGGAATCAACTCTGATACAATTCCAAAAAACTATAAAAGAGGCAAAGAAGGTGGTATCCCAATGGGCCAGGGATAAAAACCAAAAAGATGACAAGCTCCTTGGAGAACTGGAAGAAGGGATGGAGACATTATATAAGAGTGCAGGTTTTGGGTATCTCAATGAGGTCTATAAGATGGAGATGAAGCTATTGGAAGAAAAAACGAGGAATTTATTGCCAGAGAGAGAGAGAGAGCATAGCCATTTGGCTCCAACAAGGTGATGAAAATACCAAATTGTTTCATAGATATGCAAACAGAAGGAAAAATGTTAACTCTACTTGGAAAATTGACAAAGGAAATGACAGTTGGGAAACAAATTTCAAGGACATTGAAGAAGGAGTCAACTACTTCATAAGTCTTATCAAGGAGGACTCTCAGGCTACTATTGTTGAAGTTATTAGGGTTTCTAACTTATTCCCTAGTTTTGTCAATCAAGAGAACAACTAGGAATTGATGAAAGAAGTGGGGAAAGAGGAACTACTATAAAACTTTACAAAACTTCCAAAGGGATAAAAGTCCAAGGCCAAATGGCATCCTCGTGGAATTATTTTGGGATGTTATGAATTCATAGAAGATGATATGAGAAGAGTGTTAGAGGCCACTAGAACCACTGGAAAAATTCTAGAATCCTACAACACTAGCTTTATAGCTATGATTCCCAAAGAGGATAACCCAACCTCTTTTGAAAAATCCAGGGTAATATCCTTGTGCAATTGTTTCTACAAATTATCTCAAAATTTATTGCCAAAAGACTTAAAATGGTACTATCAAAACAAATATCTAGAGAGCAGTTTGGATTCATAAAGGGAAGACAAATTCAGGAGGCAGTCGGGATAGCACATGAAATCCTACACTCCATCAAAGTCAGAAGTCGAAGAGCATTGGTCATCAAAGTGGATCTCTCTAAATCTTATGATAGAGTAAGTTGGATTTACCTGAGATGGATGCTCATTCACTTGGGTTTTTATCATCAATTTGTGGTATGGGTGATGAATTGCATTACCTCGATGTCTTTTGCCATTTTAATCATTGGGGTTACATCTCTCTTCTTCAAACTAGGTAGGGTTGCCCCATGCCACCTCTCATTTTTCTTCTCATAGTTGAAGGTCTAAGTAGGTTCATAAAAGAGGCTACATCTCATGGTAGTTTCAAATGGATTTGCATCGGTCTAGCATGCAAAATTACACACCTTTTATTTGTGGATGATATTTTGATTTTTTGTGAAGGTACACACTTTTTATTTGTGGATGATATTCTATTTTTTTGTGAAGGTACGAGATGGGTAGTTGAGAAATTTAAAAATATCTTGGAGTTATTTTGTAAATCCATTGGTATGATTGTAAATGTTGAAAAAACTACTATATCCACGTGGGGTGTCACTAAACAAGAACACGCCTATTTCTCCCAATTATTCCCTTGCCAAGTGATTGATTTAGACCAAGGATTAAAGTATATCGGATTCCACTTAAAACCCAATCTGTACAAAAAAAGGTGTAACATACCCAACCACCCAGATTGGGCCACATCATGCAAAACTCTCTCATCATTAGCTTTGATGCCACTTTGTAACGTACCTAGCCTCTAAATAAGAAACATTTCATGCATAATACACATACAACGAAACTTATGCTAACTAACATAATTCCTTTACTGTTAGTCGATTTCATGTAGCTTACAACTATAATTTATAACAAATTTATGTTGGGTATGTGTTATATTCTTTGCATGTGTGTGTGTGTGGGCGCGTCAGATACGACAACTGCATATGACGATCCCTTCAATTTTTTTGGGCGGTTTTTGCTATTTTTAGCGGATTTGTAAATTAATCCCGAATTAAGGGATTAGGGTTTTGGTATCTACGGAATACCTAAAAACATTGTATATATTGTATGGCAAAAGGTGAAATTCGATATAATGAAAATAAGAAATGTTTTCCTGGTTGAGGGTTTCCGGTATAAAATCTCTGTGTACTCAGTGTATGAGCCATTGATTAATTTCTGTATTGCTTAAGAATCTATATGCATTGCTTTACTTCGCAGGTTTAAAACTTACAATTTAGCTACAATATGTAATCATAAAACAAATGCATCTAAAGCATGCTAATAATCAACATGAAATACAACGAAATCCTCCATTACATCAACATATAATTCATTCCCATTTACACAGAGTTCATGCACATCAAGAACACATGTAAATAACTCGGAACAAGATAAAACATTTATCTTTAAACAAGAATTGTGCAACCAGCTGCTTTGGACGAACGTTCCACCCAACCATACACTGATTGTTCCAAATATCAACAGCCAGTCACCCCCGAGCTGAGGCTAGTAATCCACAAAAGAGGGTGGTCTCTCACAGTCCACTCACAGCTCATAAAGCTCATAACCCAATTGATATTCTCCTACAGATATCCCAATATTTCCACCTGTTAGCACTTGGTAAATTTCCTAGAGGTTGAAAAAGAAGAAATCTACAAAGGTAACCTTAACCAACCACTTTTAAAGCTGGGATCTAGCCCTTCCAGCTTCAGAGAGGGATCTCTATATATAATTTAGCTTTGTTTTAATTTAAGATATTAGGCTAGCTATAGAAAACGTTGGTTTTGTTGTAAAGGGTTTTTGAAGTTGGTTGAGACAAACTACACATCCATTGGGTTATGGGGTCGGTATTTAATCAAGTCTGAGATACTACCAGAAACATTAAAGAAAAAATTCACAGGGCGAGATAACACCCTCACTGGATCTTCAGTATTTAAGATGATGGACAGAAGAAAAGATAAGGAAAATAACTTCAAATAACAAGCAGTTAAGAATTTCTTAATTGAAGATATTTAGAAGACAAACATTAAAATCTTTAGAATCGGAAACAGGGTATCAAAGATAAATCCTGCAACATAACGTTATTCATAAAGATTAGTTGTCGAAAAACAAGATGATTACGAAGCAAGAAAACATTTGACTAAGAAAATCACATCACCAGTGAACATGCGCAAGAATCCTGTAAAGTGCCTCTTCTTTATTAATGGTGGATCTCTTCAAAAATGTTACAGCTTGATAGCAATAGGGTGTGCAAATCAACAACCCTCAATACTTCGGAAACTGAAGTATTTATAATACAAAATACAAACGTTCTTGTCATAACTGACCAGGACGTGCTCATGCTATTTTTAGACTAACTAACTTAACTAATCAAAACTGTTTTGATGACTCAATACAACTGTATGCTGGATTTTTGGGGTAGACCGTTGGCGAGGTGCCTCCGCAACCTCTTCTGACAGGACAAGTGACTGGATGCGACAGCTCATCTGCTAATCTAGTAGATCACACAGTTCTTCTTATCTGATATGACCTGGCACTGTGACCTTAAGCAATCTTCGATACACTTCATCCATGTCTGTGTACTTAGCAAACGTGGTCTTGATGATGAAAATGTGCTTAATCTCATGTTGGATACTAATATCCAACTACAAGGCATCCATGAATGCTTTTCCTGTGATGCTTCCCTGTATACCTGCAAACTTAGAACTGTCCTTAGACACTTCAGTCAACCTTTTTTTATAATCAGGGAGTGTCATTAATTTGTCATTGATGACCTTCATACCAGGCA
>JASDQU010885004.1:34208-47831 GCA_032191745.1 Picea mariana
TTCAAAGGATATCCATTGAAGAAGAGAATTGTAGATGGCACATGTGACAACTCAAACCTGGGAGATATGATATTGCTAAAGTGCTTAATCTCTTGTGAAGCATTTTAAGTAAGACCTTTCCTTGATTTTTCCACAATATCCTCAGTGTTTATGCCTATAATATCATTTACACGCCTCATAGATGGAACATAGACTCTTCCTCGCTAGTCGAGAAAAAAAATTCCCAATCTCTCTAGCTTCTTTACTGCATCAACGCCATCAAAATCACATTTCTCACCAAACTCTGATTCCAAGAGTTTCTCACACTGGTAATCAAGATCCTCTATTAAATCCTTCCCTTGCTCTATCAAAATGAAAAGAGTTATCATCGCTTCTTTCACTTCTTGTTGAATAACATTATGACATAGATGGAGAAGAGTTCCATTACCATTATCAAGTTGCCTATCATACATTGACTTTGTCATAAGATTTTGGTAGGCCACCATGTTTTGTTGAAACGTAAAGTAAATTTTTGCACAGTATCCAACAAGCCCACTTATAATTGCAAATGCAACCCAAACATCAACTTGTGGAATTTCAAGAGAACCAATCAAGGCCACCAAACCAAGTACCATCGAAAGAAGAAATTAGACCCAGTACATGGGTGTCATGCTCAAATTCTTCTTTTCTGGAAGAACCAGCTCCATGTCTTCCATGGGAATGTTCTTAAAGTGTTTAATGTGGATACTCCTATCTGATGTAGACCCCCCCTTCTCCCCTGAGGATGTTGACCTCTCAGTCAAGGATCGGTTAAGATATTGAGTCAGATCAAATCTTTGGGTCTCTGCTAGACTCCAAATCCATTTACACAGGCCCTTTTTCCTGTGGCGCAGATCGTATGAGACTCGCCGAACCTCTTCTTAGAGTTGGTCAAATTTCAATGCCAATGGGAATTATCTCTTCTGGCTAAGCCCCCTTCCTTCACATGACCATAGACTGTGACCCCACGCCTATCCAAAAGTCACTTTGCAACCTCGGACCTCGGGTATTCTGCTGCGAGTCACCCCGATTCTCCCAACTCTCGATTCCCGAACTAGATCCTAGCGAGTGCTAGATCCTTCCCTTTGACTTCCACGATGTGACCTTTGACTATGACCCAAGGCCCAACTTCTGAGCGCTTTGTAAATTCGTGCTTCATGACTTTGTGCTTCACGTTTTCGGAAGATTGCTTGCTCTCTTCTTCCAAAACTTGAACTTGCACTCGCATCAAATCAACGGTCCATGACTCCCCATGATCCAATGGTCTAGATCTCCTCTCCTCGATTGGGACATCGTGTCTCAGGACTTTGGAAATCAACTCGCCCCTTTCTTCTAGAACCTGAACCTCGACCATGCGCTTTCCAAATCAATGGTCCAGATCTCTCCTTCTAGTCAATGACTGAGATCAAATCACGAACTCGGACTTCTTGAATTCCCGCTTCTCCTATCTTTGATTTCCCTATCTGTGAGTCAGCGAAATGTTGATCTCTCGCCACGGTCCCTCTCTCAATGGATGGTCAGGATTTGCCTCGCAATACTGAACCTCGCAAGTTTCTACTCTTCTCCTTGCAAATATTCTGAGGTCTGAGTTCTCGAACTCTAGGATCTTCTTCCACCTGTCAACATTAGCGATGGACGGTTCTGACTACTTCAGAACTTTGTGACTTCGTAAGTATGCTCTATTTTTCACTTTGAAATAATTAAAGTCCATGCACTTACCTCTGGATCCAACGCTTATTGGTCCATGCGCTCAGATATAACGGCTGAGATCTGTTCTCCTCCTGCATGCTCATTCATCCTGTCTGGACTCTGATCTAGTGGTCCAAGTTCTTCATAGTGCTTGATACAAGGACCACTATTGCTCCTCCTCCTGAGCTTGCACTTCCTCCTGAAATCGAAAAAAACTTCTAAGTGCTCAAAGGCCTCAACCTTTGATCCTTCTGCGAGCTCGATGAATTTAGGTCTCATCTGCGTTTTTGAAAACAATATCTCTCCTGAGATTTCAAACTGACTCGGATCTCCAAAGGGTCTCGGCCCATCCTCTTCCTTAAAATATTTCTCTAGTGCCCTCCTAGCACGTTCTGCGTTCGACCTCCTAATATTAGGAACTTAAAACAAGTTCTCTCTACGCACACTCCTTTCTCTTTGACTAGCCTTCAGATGGTTGTCTTTCAACGCTTCATCTGAGTGTTGGTCTAGTGCACTCCTTGCATAGGTCTTCCTCTAGAGTATTCAACAGCTATGTTTCACCTTGAGGTTCAATTGTTCGGACCTCAAAGGTCTTTGTCCCTTTCGCTCCTCGAAGTGATATAAGTGCCCTCTTGGCAACTTCTACTCAAGCACTCATTGTTGAGCTTACAGAGTATTCAGTAACTCTGTAAATGTCTTCCCCTTAACACTTCTCTTCTCTCTGAACTTGAAATAGAGTTCACCTTATGCATGCCTTTCACTTACTCGATACCCTCCTGGTAGAACTCTACACAATCTTCAGCAATTCTGTTATGTCCTTTGTTCCTTCTCTGCACAATCTTCCCTCCAGAGTATTCAATAACTCTGAGGTTCCTTGAGTCTATGAATTATTTTGGTGTGCCCTCCTGGCACATTCTTCCCTGAACTCGATCTGAGATTTAGATACGCACTCCTTGTGCTTGGCTCATAGAGTCTTCAACACTCTATTGTGCACTCCTTTCACAGCCTAAAGAGCCCATAAAAAAATCTATCAAACTCCCAGATAGAGAATTTTATCTATCCCTGCAGATGAAATCTAACATGCATATACAACATTCACTCATAAAAGAAACACATAAATGCATAAACAATCATGTGCAGGAAAAACTGTTGTCTTTTTCATTAATATGAAATCTGATTACAATATGTGTAGGCTGGACTACAATAAAGTCTCATCTCTCTCAAGCTCTCTCAAATAACTATTCTACCTCCTCTTCAATAGCCTAATCTCCAACTGCCTCATTTGGGCATGCCATGCATCTACATATACATGAAGGTTCCTAGGGTTCCCTCTGACTACCTCTCCTACCAAAGTAACAGCTAACAACTAATAAATCTCTGTTACATTCAAGACTGGGAATGAAACTCTTGGACCTCTCGCAAGCATTCAGTTTCTGAGCGTTTCACTCTCCTTCAATCATCCGTTCAAAACGAATCTACAGAAAAAATGCTAGCTTTTAGATTCCAATTAATTTAAAAAGGCACACTATGGCGTTGATTTGTCCCTCCACGTGGGCTTGCTGACGATGCTCCTTCATCATACTCCACAGCTGGGAAAATCATGAGATCCTTCTCATGGATCCCTCTACCATGTTGTTGCGATCCTCCAGGGTCCCATACTTTCTCTTGGAGCTGTTCATCTGGTCCTTTTCCTTGTTGTTTCTTTTTCCCTGCTACTCCTGCAAGTTTTCTTCTATCCCATACTTCTATGATGATTTCTTCTTATGTTGCTTCCAACATCAATATATTTATCTCCTCTATTTCTTTGTCCAGCTGGTCCACTGGCTGGTTTTCCCCTTGCGGTATGCTATGTTTCCTCTTCTCTCCATCAATTTCCAACTTGAATTTTTGGATAAGATGCTTTTGCATTTTTACCCTTCTCTCCAGGGCCTCCATATCTTCACATAGACCAACAAGATCCATGCTATATGTTTCTTCCTCCTCTGTTGTAGGTTCACAATCTACAGTTATTTCTTGCTCATCTCCTTGGCTAAAATTTTTGAGCAGTTCCACTGAATGCTCTTCTTTCTCCATCTCTTGGGCACATTGAAATGTGTGCTCTTTCTCCTTTTTACCAATCTGATCAATTTGAACTTTTATGTTATCTTCATCTCCTGTGGCACTAGCTATCCATTTTGTTGCAGACTCTCATTCTACAATCTCACCACTGAGTTGCTTCTCAGCTTCTGCCTCTGACATATTGACTTTTGTCATCTCCTCCTGTGTTGGTTCAACTCCAACTTCCTCGATATTCTCCTCAGGATGGTATGATCCTCCACTTGTTCCCAAATTGATCTATTGGATATGCCCACTATGCATATTTACCCTTCTCTCTAGGGATCCCAATTCCCGATACAGCTCAACAAAATCTATGTTTTATGCTTCTTCTTCTTCTACAAGCTCCAGTGCTACAGTCATCTCCTATTTAGCTCCAAGGCTGAATTTTTTGAGCAATTCTACTGAATTATCCTCTTTTTCTGCTGGGGAAGACATCAGTGTTTGCTCCTTCTCCTCCTCTTTGACATTTCTTGCTAGCTATCTTTCTTCTATTTCACCTGTATCACAGACATAGTTAGCTTTAAAATCATTTGGTTCCATGGCCTCTTTCTTGGATTCTTATTGCACTACCTCCTCATGTGCAACACTTGTATTAGCCTCTGCTGGACTTTTTGGCAGGAATATTTGAATTCCCCCAATGATTAGAACACACCTGTGATCTTCTTCTATCAACACTTGTTGATATGAACTCTTAGCTGATTTCATCTCTTCTCTCTTTCCCACCTGACAACTTGGGATTTTCTCTCTGCCCACCTGGAAGTCTATGGGATCACCTGATCTCTCTCCATTGCCCACCTGAAAACTTGAACTTCCATCACTGCCCTCCTGGCAGCCTATTAGATCACCCACTAATCTCCTTCCATTGCCCACCTAGCAACTTGAAATTTCACTTTTTCCCCCCTGGCATTTTATGAGATCCTTAACTGATCTCTTCTCCTTATCATCACTGAGATTCCTCCCAATCTCTAGTTCACGGATGTGAATCACTTTCTCCTCTATGTCACTGATGTTTTCAACATGCCTCATCCACTTCCTCACTGCTTGTTGCTTCTTTCTAGCCAACAACTTTTGAACATGCCATTTTACCTTTTTGTTCAAAGGCCATTCATATATCCAATGTACCTTTGTCTCCTATTGAATCTTCCATGTCAATTTCTCCATTCTTTCTCTTATCTCAATGAGTTCCTTGTCAATTTTTTCTTTACTTTTGTGCTTGCGGTCTGCTCCTCAACCACACTTATGGTCTTCAATAGCCATCTTTTCTCTCTCCAGTCCTCCTGGCTATATACCATTTACTGCACACCTTGCAACAGTCTTCACAGAGCATCAATACTCTGTCTCCTCCTTCACTTGTTGTCTATAGGCGAACTTCAGCTTTTGATACCATTTGATGTTATCAAGTTATCTCTATTCACCTTCTCACCTTTTCCTACAATCTACAGATACAATTCAGTTCTTGATACTACTTGGTGTAGTCAGATTGTCTTCTCTATCTCCTTGCCTGAAATCTACAGACGAAATCAACTCTGATACCTCTTAATGGTATGAGACTATCTCCTTTATCTCCTTTCCTCCTTTGCATGCTATCTACAAGCAAAAATCTTCTCTAATACCAGTTGATGGTATCAAAGTATCTCCTTTCATCTCCTTCACCTGGAATCTATAGACGAAAATCAACTCTCATACCACTTGATGCAGACCCCCCCCTTCTCCCTCGGGGCTACTAACCTCCCAGTCAAGGATCGGTCAAGATATTGAGTCAGATTGAATCTTTAGGTCTCTGATAGAATCCAAATCCATTTACATAGGCCCTTTTTCTTATGGCACATGTCGTATGAGACCCGTCGACCCTCTCCTTAATGCTGGTCAAATTTCAACGCCAATGGGCATTAACTCTTCTGGCTAAGCCCCCTTCCTTCAAGTGACCACAAACTACGACCCCACACCTATCCAAAAGGCACTTCACGATCTCAGACCTCGGGTATTCTGGTGTGATTCACCCTGATTCTCCTGACTCTCAATTAGTGAACTAGACAATAGTGAGTGCTAGCTCCTTCCCTTTGACTTCCACAATGTGACCTCTTACTATGACCCAGGGCCCAAATTTTGAGTCCTTCGTGACTTCGCTCACGTTAGATCAATGTTCCACGACTCCCCATGATCCAACGGTCCAGATCTCCTCTCCTTGATTGGGAATTCACGTCTCGGGACTTTGGAAATCAACTCACCCCTTTCTTCCATAACCTAAACCCTAACCCTGGACTTGCTAGATCAACGGTCCAAATCTCTCCTTCTATTCAACGGCTGAGATCAAATCACAAACTCAGACTTTGCAAATTCTTGCTTCTCCTATCTCTGATTTCCTGATCTGTGAGTCAGTGAAATGTTGATCTCTCATCGTGTGCCCTCTCTGGATGGATGGTCAGGATTTGCCTCATGATACCGGACCTCGCGAGTTTCCACTCTTCTCCTTGCAAATATTTTGAGGTCCAAGTTCTTGAACTCTCGTATCTGCTTCCACCTGTCAAACTTGGTGATGGATGGTTTCGACTGCTTCAGAACTTTGTGACTTCACAAGTCTTCTCTCCTGTGCACTTTAAAATAATTAAATTATGTGCACTTACCTCTGGATCCAACGCTTGTTGGTCCACGCGCTCAGATCTAATGGATGAGATCTATTCTCCTCCTGCACGCTCGTTCCTCCTGTCTGGACCCTGATCCAACTATCCAGGTTCTTCACAGTGCTTGATCCAACTTCCATTGTCGCTCCTCCTCCTAAGCTTTCATTTCGTCCCAAAATGGAAAAAAACTTCTAAGTTCTCAAAGGCCTCAACCTTTGATCCTTCTGCAAGCCCAATGACTTTAGGTCTCGTCTGTGTTTTTGAAAATGATATCTCTCCTGAGATTTCAAACTAACTCAGATCTCCAAAGGGTCTCAGCCCTTCCTCTTCCTTAGAATATTTCTCTGGTGCCCTCCTAGCATGTTCTACGTTCGAACTCCTGATCTTAGGAACTTAAAACAAGTTCTCTCTGCACACACTCCTTTCTCTTTGACTAGCCTTCAGATGGTTGTCTTTCAACACTTCGTTCGAGTGTTGGCTTGGTGCACTCCTTGCACAGGTCTACCTCTGGAGTATTCAACAACTTTGTTGCACCTTGAGGTTCAACTGTTCGAACCTCAAAGGACTCTATCCCTTCAGCTCCTCAAAGGGATATAAGTGCCCTCTTGGCAACTTCTACTCAAGCACTCATTGCTAAGATTACAAAGTATTCAGTAACTCTGTAAATTTCTTCCCCTTGACACTTCTCTTCTCTTTGAACTTGAAACATAGTTCACCTTGTGCACACCTTGCACTTACTCGATACCCTCCTGGTAGAACTCTACAGAATCTTTAGCAATTTTGTTCTCTCCTCTGTGCCTTCTCTGCAAAATCTTCCCTCCATAGTATTCAGTAACTCTGAGGCTCCTTGAGTCTGTTAATTCTTCCGGTGTGCCCTCCTGGCATGTTCTTCCCTAAACTGGATCTGAGATTCAGATACACACTCCTTGCACTTGGCTCACAGAGTCTTCAACACTCTGTTGTGCACTCCTTGCACGACATAAAGAACCCAGAAACAATTCTAGCAAACTCCCAAATATAGAATTTATCTATCCTTGCAAATGAAATCTAACATGCATATACAACATTCACTCATAAAAGAAACACATAAACGTATAAACAATCATGTGCAGGAAAACTTGTTGTCTTTTTCATTAATATGAAATCTGATTACAATATGTGCAGGCTAGACTACAACAGAGTCTCATCTCTCTCAAGCTCTCTCAAAGAACTATTCTACCTCATATTTAGTAACCTAATCTCCAGCTACCTCATTTGGGCATGCCATGCATCTACGTATACAAGAAGTTTTCTAGGGTTCCTTCCGACTACCTCTCCTACTGAAGTAACAACTAACAACTACTCAAGATCCATTACATTCAAGACTAAGAGTGAAACCCCCAGACCTCTCACAATCATTCATTTTCCAAGCATTTCACTCTCCTTCAATCATCTGTTCAAAATGAATCTACAGAAAAAATGCCATCTTTTAGATTCTAATTATTTTAAAAAGGTGCGCTATGGCGTTGAGTTGTCCCTCCACGTGGGCTTTCTAATGATGCTCCTGCATCACTATCATAAGATTTCAATTTGTCACTATGTTGTGTTTCTCGCCTGTATACAACAATCATCTACTCAAATGTTAGTTCTTGAATTGTGTTTTTACCAAAAAAATTTCCTAAACTGCAATCCATGTTCTCAATTTGGATGCGCTCAATATAAATATCCTCATCGGATGGATTTTCAACATCCTCATTCATTTTTGTGGACCGTCTACTACTTGTGCCATTGAGATTTCTCATTAAAAAAATTCCATGTCCGGTCAGTTGAAGCAACCAATCCCAAGCTCTAGATAGGAGCATATCCACCTTCTCACTTGTCTAGTCTAACCCCGACATAAAATGACATACTTGTTTGCAAATCAAGGAAGATTTTCATGAGGATTGTCTAGGAAAAATAAATTCAGTAGTCTGGAATCAAGCTGAGACTCATCCACGGATATTGGAATTCATCAAATGTTCGTTTAGTAAGATATCCAGAACAACATAGTTGTTGCAAGAAATTGAAATTCTCAAAAATCCTTGGTTTGAGGACACCATTTGGTTGCACAAATCTGATGTAGTGAGGTCTCGTTGTGTTCGGGGTTTTCTTTTCTCAGGATAACATTGTTGCTCATATAAATTCTTCTTATATAGACCTTACTTAAGTTCAATATCCACAAATTTTGTGAGATAGACCTTGGAATGTGATCCTACTCTTTGGCGTGGATCTTGCATGAGATATAAAATAAAATGCTCGACATATAATGGTATATATTTATGGGAAGTGAATCTTCTTATGAAGGTCTCATGACAAAAATTAGTTTAATCCATGGGTAAAGTCAAAGACTAAACTTTTGGGTTTTGGGTAATTAAACAATAATGTGGAAAGGATCATATCCAACATGATGTAATAGTATATCTTAACTTTCGGCATGGGATAATGAATTTTTGGAAAAGTGAATGGGATATATTTTTTAAAAGTGGGTAATGCCATAGTGAGTTGTTGGGAAAAATATGAAACAATGACATTATCATAATTCATTTTCAAACACTTATTCACTTTCTCTTAATTATGTAGATAAGGTGGAGTATATAAGGGTCTTTAAACATATTGCGTCATCAAAAAAAAGGGTAGCATGAGTGATGCGAGGAGAAATAAAAGGGTCATGCTTAGAAACAATTCAAGTGTGACAATAAATTTTCCAATAACATTGAACCAATCTTTAATGAGAATAAGTGAAACTTTGTGCAAGCATTTTGATTTAAGATGGAGCCTGGAAATGCTTTGTCGGCTAAGTACAGTCGACCAATTATGTAGTCAACACCTAGCTAGGAGGGAGTGTTGATATTATGGTAGCTACGGGAGTTACTAACCTCCATGTGTAACCTTTAGCTATAATTGAATATTCTGAAAGTAAGAGAAACCCTAAACAGATGTGTAAAAACCCTAGAAGACAAGTCGGCTGAGTAGAATAAATAATATTAAAGTATTACCCTCCAGAAAGAGAATTCATCTTAGACAAGTGACAAGGAGCACTATAAATAGGAGGCACTTGAGCTCATTTGTACTCACTCACCTCACTCACTCTCTCTCTCTCTAGTGCTATCTAGCCTAAGATATGCACCTTACCTTCTAGTATATGTTGGTGGTATTCTTGGTGAAATTCTTGGCAGTATTATGATATTCTAGGTGGTATTCTTGGTAAGTGCAACTGCAACTGCTACAATTGAGTATTGTTCTTGGTCTATGGTTTTGGGAATTTTTGTCTGGTGTGCTATCTTTGGAGAAATATGTGCTCTCTTGATTATCTGTTGGTTCTAGTGTTGCTTCCGGAATCATTCTATCTAGAAAAGGTTATGGTGCTCAGGGGTGGCTGCATGCCTATGGTTGGGTGACAATATTGTGATATTTTCTATGGTTAAATGAGCACATCGAATATTTTAATAGGACGATCCATGTTCAATTCAGGTTTTGTGAAAGTTGACCAGAGTCAACACAAACGAGAATGCAAATTGTAATTTGAACCGTCCACTCAATTGTTGATTAAAACCCAACCATTGATTTTATTAAGCGCCAATATGAAGCAGTGTGGGTTCTCTCTCATTCATAGGCCAAGGTTATATTGAAAATATGAAGTAGCGATGGATTAAAGTGTTGGGATAACACATGATCACAGTGTGTGGTCACTTGGTGAAATGAGAAGAAGTGCCTATGGGATATAGTATAGAATAGGCCCTGCGCCTTTTTTATATAGGCATTGATCACATCATGTATTCCTATGAAAAAGTGGCATCGAGAGGATATTTGACAAGCTGGACAGACCTACTGAACAATTCCACCAAGATTTTGTAGCAAGCCACTCCTCTACACAGTTTCCCTCGATACAGAAGAGCTTAGATTAGTTAGAAGTTTAATCCAAAAATAAAAATTTGAAAGATAAAACCTCTCAAATCGAAGCACCCAACCATTCCATTGTTTCTACAAGGTTTTTTGGCACATGAAGGGATAAATTTTGAACAAATTACAAGGGATTAGAAGTTCCTTTTGAATTAAATCTAACTTTTAATTACAACAAAAATTTCAGCATTATTGTTAAATCAAATGAAGAAGTACATTGGTTCATACAAAGAGACACAATGGTTCAGTATCATATACATGTTGGGAAAATATATAAACGTAAATAGCATGGTGAAATATGAGTGACTCGGTGAGTTAATTCATAAGATCTAAACAGAGGCAGAGTCCAAGGAAGAAATTTGAAACATTCACATGAAGTGAGGGTGGAAGGGAGGATTGGAGTCCTCTATAGGTTGGATCCTGATCTACAGGGAGTTGCATCTTCCTCAAGTTAGTGCTTGAAAATAGGGGATCGGTGTCTCCTTGAGTTGGTGCTCTAAAACAAGGGGATTGGTGTCTTCTTGAGTTGGTGCTCAAAAGAAGAGATATTGGTGTCTCCTACAAGTTGTAGCTTGTAAATGAAACATAATTTGTATGATTGTTACATTCAAATTTTGTATACTGTACATTCTTGTTGATCAATTGTTATGGTTAATAAATTTAATAATTAATAATTAATTTAAATTGTCAAAAGAAGCAATATTGATTCATCCCCCCTCTCAATATTTGATAATATTTCAACAATTGGTATCAGAGCGGGTTCTTTCACCTCATTCTAACCACAGGAAGGAAGATTCTGAGAAATCATATTGGATCAACAAGAAGGAATGTCCTCTAACAGAGCACCATTGTTCAAAGGAGATGATTATGCATTTTTTAGTATAAGAATGAGAAGTTATCTAATGGCTCTTGGATGTGATGTTTGATTATCTACAGTTAATGGTTACAAAGAACCACCTATTGCACCTTCAAACGTTGTTGTAAAGAAACTATGTAATTATAATTCAAGGTCTATTAATGCAATTCTAGGTGGATTAGCAAACTATATATTTGTAAAAGTGATGCATTGTAAATCAACAAAAGAAATTTGGGACAAACTTAAAATGGAGTTTCAAAAGTCATCAAGAAATCATAAAAAAACATTAATGATTTGAAGATTCAACTCCAATAAGCTAAAAGAATTGAAGAGATCATAAGTAAACAACTCAATGAAAAGCAACGAGATTGTGAAAAGCTAGAGGTTGAAATTGTTCTTCTGAAAAAGGAACTTGAGAAAGAAAATAACCAATCAAGATTTGAAAACAATTCAAAAATCTTGAATGATATTCTTAATAATCAAACACCATATAGCAATAGTTAGGACTAGGTTATGGTCAAAATAAAATTGATAAAGGCTCAAACACTACAACATAGAAAACTGATAAAATTCCAAACAGTTATGCAATTTCCCTCCAAAGCACCTTCAAAAAGGAAGAAAACAAGATAAAGACTAATTCTAATCAATATAAATCTACTCTCCCTTCAAAAGAAAATGAATATAGTAGGAATACAACTTCAAGAAGGACTCTTCCAAAAGGGTATCAACATCTCTTTCTTGGTTATTGATTCTCTTGCAACAATTTTGGGCATAAAGCATTAGATTGCAGAGCTTATGGAAAAAACAATTATAAAAGTACTCAAGAGCATGGCTATAAGAACAACAAGAATAACATGAATCAAATAAATATAAACTATAATTCATTTTCTCCATTACAATATTACAATATTGAATTCTACAAATGCAACAATTATGGTCATAAAGCTAGTGATTGCAGATTATCAAAATATTCCATGAAGACAAGCACTTCCAACATTCAAGAAAGAAATTATAAGAAAATATGAAATGGAAAAAAATTGAATAAAGGAAACAAAATGTAAGGTAGCCTTATATGCTAAAAATAAAATAAGTCAATGGTATGTTGACAGTGGATGTTCAAATCATGTGATAGGACATCACAACAAATTCCTTAGTCTGAAAAAGAAAGAAAAAGGAAGGGTTACATTTGGAGATGATTTCTCTGCCAAGATACTTGGAAAAGGCACAGTCAGTCTAGGAAATAACAAATTTAAAGAAGAAAATGTGATACTAGTTGAAAATTTGAACCATAATCTCCTCGGTGTGAGCCAAACATGTGATCAATGACACATACTCATATTTGCTTTCAAAAATGTGAAATTAGAGAAGAAGGCTCGAGAAAATTAGTGGCTTTTGTACCAAGGACACCAAGCGATATATATATATATATATATATATATATATATATATATATATATATATTAAACATAGAAGAAGAAGAAATATGTTGCATGGGTCAAGTAGATGAAAGTTGGCTATGGAAAAAAAGGATGGGACACATAGGCTTTGATAATTTGATAAAAGTTAGTAAAAAGGAAGCTGTGAAACATATGCCAAAAATTATAAAACCTTCAAACTCTGTTTGTAAGCACTGCCAACATGGAAAGCAAACAAAAGTTAGATTCAAGACAAAAGAATACTCTACATCAAAACCATTAGAACTTGTTCGTACTGACCTATGTGGACCAAACAGAGATAAAATCATACAAGGTGAACATTACTTCATTTTATTCATTGATGACTATACAATAAAGACTTGGGTATCCTTTCTTAAAGGAAAATAAGAAGCATTGGAAAAATTTAAAATATTCAAAGCACATGTTGAAAATGAGACTAATCTCAAAATAAAGTGCATAAGATGAGATAATGGAGGGGAATTTACTTCAAATGAGTTCAACGAGTTTTTTGAAACTCATGGAATAAAAAAACACTTTTTAGCTCCAAGAACTCCTCAACAAAATGGAGTTGTTGAAAGGAAAAATAGAACTATTCAAGAAGCATCCAGAACTATGTTAAATGAAGCCAAACTCCCAAATACATATTGGAGAGAAGAAATGTATACATATATATATATATACTTAAAAAAGCACAACTTAGAGTTAACCATGACAAAACACCATATGAGTTGTGGTTTGGCAGACTAGCATCAGTTAAACACTTCAGTTTTTTGGGAGAAAATGCTATATAAAGGGAGATGATGATAACCTAGGAAAATTTGATTCCATATCAGATAAAGGCATATTTCTTGGTTACTCATCTAACAAAAAGGCCTACAAATGCTATAATATGAGGCTACACAAAATTGTGGAAAGTGCAAATGTAAAAGTGGATGATCTAAAATCAAGAAGAATCGAATCTCAAGATAATTCACAATTTGATGAAAGA
>JASDQU010885005.1:0-22278 GCA_032191745.1 Picea mariana
CAAGCAAAATGGTCCTTGGAATATTCCACTAGAAGGTGGGACTTCCAATCAACTGAAATCCACATGAACCAATCCACTGTGTCAAGGATATCCTCTTGGCGTGTCTGTACATCTTGCATACTGATCACATGTCCATAATGTAAAGCATCCATCACGCTAATCTCTGTATCCCTATTTGGATGATAACTTGATTGAAAATCAATCTCTGGAGAGTACTCTGTCCCATGCCTAAATATGGTCTCCACCATGCCCCATGTATCACCTAACTGTCTCTAACGATCCTCCCATGTTCTATTGTATATGAGGAGATCATCAATGAACACCCACATAAAACCCTGTAGCTACGGTGTGAAGATGGGGTTCATGTGAGACCAAAAGGTGGAAAATATATTGGTCAACCCCCATGGCCTGACCAAGAACTTGTGGTGCCCATAATGACACTCAAAAATAGTTTGGTGATATCCCAATCGAAGATCAGTCTTTGAGGAATATCTTGCTCGATGAAGCTCATCTATCAACTTCTTTCCTTAGGACAATCCAAAATCACTGATATGCACAAAGTCCCTTTCAAGAAGTCTTTATGAAGGAATCACCCCAAAATCCCATACTGATGTGTCCACATCCTCAATATATCCATTCCCATAGTAAGTGGGTGTACATACCTCCCTGATGGCTAGTCCACAAGGTATATGCTTGACTATCTCCTTTGTAGCTACACTTTGAGCCTTTAATGGGCTCTCCAATAGAAGTGGCTCATGGTACCCATAATGAAAAATAAGAGCATGGTCAAAACCCTCTGTGTCATACCCCTCCTTAAGCACCTGCAACTCAGAATGCTCCTTGTGCGGGATCATCACAAGAGACTCCTTCCTCCAATCATGAGTACCACTCACGCCCTCATGTGTTACGGCTGCCAAAGATGACTGAAATGATGAAGAATGTGCCACACTCAACTCCATATGAAGCTCATGTACATAATATTCCTAACTACCTCTTCATCATCCCTCATGCATGACTCCCTAGAAGTTAGATCAACCTCCAAGGTCAAATCGTCCAACACTAAACCCTCATTGTATTTGGGTGTTAATACACCCTTATCATCTGCATCCTGAGGTTCTGTCAAACTTTCATCATAGAGTGAGGTCTTTACTTTACCAACTGATAAGTATGGCTTCTTCCATTCTGGATGCTCTAGTAACTTTGTAAGATTCTTTTGATAGTCCCTTAGACTCTTTTGATAGTTGTGACAAGCTTGTAACAACATTGTCACGAGTTCTTGATTTACCTACATATTGTAAAATCCCCTCAGGCAGGCAAGATCTCCAACTCTGATACCACTGTAATATCCCCAATTATAGCAGGATAGGATATTGTGTTTCAAGTTGTATTTTGGGTGTGTATTTTTGTCAAACACTTTGCAAACAATGTTTTGTGTTGACTAGCTACTTATTACAAACATATTGCATGTAAATTCATAGTAGACATTTAATCAAACATATTGCAAGTACAAAAATAGAAGAGATGATCATGGCATTTTATTATGGATGGAATCTTCAAAAATCACCGCAATACAAGTCTCTATTGATTGTATTAATAGTTGCATCAATACTAAACCCACATATCTCTATTGGATGCAATGGAAGCTGCACAAACCCACATACACACACAGAAAAAATAACCTGGAATGATGCCATGATCCTTCTGGTAACTGAATCCATTGCAGGAAATCCTCTCTAAGGGTAATCGACTCTGTGTTTAAGTATCTCGACAACTTCATTTTGTAGAGGTCCTCGCGGGACGAGTCTGGGAGACAAGCGAGGCCTCGCAGGATGCTCGTGTTCAACCAACGAGGATGTCTCTTGTCATGCTTCCCCAAACCCTCCTAGTATCTACAACTCTATGATCGAACTCCTTCAACAAGCTTCACAAATCTCCTGCGCAAGCTGATATACCTCCAATTAAAACAAACCCCAAATATAATCTCCAATGGAAATCTTGGATGGATCCCCCTTCTTGTCTAGCTAGGGTGGATATTGGACCACCGAACCTAAATTCCAATGGTGGAAGGGTTTTACTAAACCCTAACAAATCAATGTCTCCAAGAGCACTCCAAAATGAGAGATCAAATCATAATGAGGAAGCTGAAGTGATACCCTTCCTTTATACTTCTCCAAACCCCTTCCTCATCCCGTGAGGACCTATGAAAATTGAAGTTGCCGAGATACTTAGGCACAGAGCCGATTACCCTTGGAGAGGGTTTCCAACAATGGATTTAGTTACCAGAAGGATTGTAGCATCATTCCAGGTTATTTTTTCTTTGTGTGTGTGTTTATGGAGATGCCATTGCAACTAATAGAGATATGTGGGTTTAGTATTTATGCAACTATTAATACAAGCAATAGAGACTTGTATTGTTGTTATTTATGAAGATTCCATCCATAATAAAATGCCATGATCATATTTTCTATTTCTGTACTTGCAATATGTTTGATTAAATGCCTACTATGAGTTTACATGCAATATGTTTGTAATAAGTATCCAATCAATGCAAAACATTGTTTGCAAAGTGTTTGACAAAAATACACACCTAAAATACAAATTGAAACACAATATCCTAGCATGCTACAACTGGGGATATTACACCCTATGGTAAAAGAGAATTTATAGGGAAGATTCATGAGAGGATCAGTTGTGCGAGAGGGCTTTCATATCCCTCATCAAATTAACCATAAAATCCTAGATCATATTTTGCGTTTTGGCTATCTTAACGAGATGTTCTTCCATCAGATATGTTGTTACCCTTGTTGTTTCTTGATCATCCTCTTGCCTCTCCTTCATATTTCGTTGGATTTATTCGAAGACTTGCTCATCAGTTTTGGTCTTTTTGAGTGCCTCGATAAGACGAATGTTCCCTTTATGTGTTAAAATGTGCACTACCTTGTGGAGTTGTGCACATATTGCCAAGGAATTCCTTATTTCCCTCTCAACATTCTCTCTGTATTGTTGGCAACTATCAAGGGAAGCATAATCGATTTTCCTTTCCCACTCTAATATGCGAGGAAAATCGATTGGGGCATCTAGGTTCTCAGCTATCCATCTTTGGATATCATTCAAACCTTATCGGATGGCGGTGAATTCGTCATTCTTGGACTGTACCAAGTTGTGTTGGGATATGATTTGTGCCGCCAACTTCTGGAAGACTTGGAGGTTTGCATACATGTCAGTAGCCATCTCACGGAGCTTGGTCCTGACCCTTTCTGTGCATATATTGAATTCCTTGATGCTTTCCTTATCTCTTTTCCCGTGCTTGACCTCTTCTTCTAGATCTTTGATCCGTTCATCTTTCTGTTGATTTTCGTGGACCATGTCTCTGATATTTTGTTCAAATTCCACCGTGAAGACCATGCAAGTGAATGAAATAGAGAGTAGGTCCTTCTTGACATCCTCTGTCACCGGGTTTTTTGTAATTACTGACAGGGGGCTCTCCCGACGACTAGGAGCTTCTTTGTTTGTTCTTGTACAATTTTGTTGGAGGCCTTGTCAAACCAAAATGTCTTTAGATTTCCCACCTTGCTATCCTTGGAGGGTGTGAAGAGTCCTAATCCAAGTTCAAAGAGTGGGAAGTTCCCATCGGTGAGAGGGGCTTCCTCTGATGACCTTGCGATATCTTTATCCATGGGAGAAGTGATGGCCCTATGAATAACAACAATAATTTACTGTACCCTTGGTTTCCTACCTTACTTTGTCAACCCGAGGTTTGTAGAAACTTAAAAGGTGCTATGCATTATATGTGGAATATTCATTTTTCAGGAGCAAAGGTATGAAACTCATCAAAGGCTGAAAATATGTAGAAAAATGAAATGACAGAAAGCAACCCTGAACTATTTTCTTGAAGGAAACAAACCAATCTGAAAGTACAATTAATATATATTGCATGTGTTAGAACCCTATATAATAGGGAAATCAGTATTCTAACTGATATCTTTTCAGGCATAACACAGATGGCTCGTGATGCATAGTGAAAATGTGAACGTGGCATAAAACTCTCAACACGTCTCAGCTTTTATTGCAATAGTTCTCAGCTTAGTTGTTATCTCCTAAAATAACACAGTCAAGTTTTTCCATTTTAGGTGATAAGAAGTATTTGAAAAATTTATTTTTAAATTTTATAGGCTTGTTTGAAAGCCTATTGTTTGTAAATAAGTTCAAAATAAACATTGCATTCGATTTTCTTTTCAAAAGAGGGAATTACAGGTTTTGGTGGCTTAGGTGAACCCGTAGGCGTTCATTAGCCACCGAAAGCCTTCGCTTTCAGTGGTTAATAGAGAAAAGCAAAGTTCGATTAAACCACCGAAAAGGCATAAGCTTGGAAAGATTAGAGCCCACATTTTCGCACGATCCAGATGTCAATTGGCGTAATGATGGAAGGCTAACCATCGATAGTTAAGAAAACTAATGATGAAAAGATGGTATGATTACTCCTAATCTAGATTTGATGTGATATGGTACCTGTCAAGACTCCACATACCATTTCGCATTAAAACTCTGCATGCACAGGATTTCATGTTTGTTTTAGTTCCACCTAATTGTTTAAATATTCACGTATCTTTCACAAATCCATTTCCAAGGAATATCGCAGCAATGATTTCCCATTCAATTAATCATTCCTTTGATTTAGGAATCAAACCCGAGCCTTCTTTTATCCTCAGTTGTGTCGTATAGAAGCCCGAGTTTTCTGTTATTCTCTGTTAAGACTCCATTTGTCACCTCCATCTTACAAAAGCCCAAGTCATCGCTATTCCTATGCCAATTAACTCGCCTTAGATCCGTTTTTCCTCCTAATTTTGTGTGGGCTGTCTCCCCTAGTCCGAAGACGTGTCGATTTGCAGGAACAGGCGCTAATCAATCTCAAGCAATTGAATAAGGGGGGACCAGCCCTGTGAACATAATTGGATAGTACCTGGTACCTTGAGGCCCATCCTGAGGTGGCTGACTTCTTCAAACAAGCAGGGTGTTTCACCTACTGTGAGAAGCTACCGAGTTTTCGCCGACAGATCAAAACCAACCAGGTCCCAGAACATCAATCAACTATTGAGGAGAGTTTATGACTTAGATATTTTTGAGAAGCAGATTAAAAAGATAAATGTTGAGTCGATTGACAAAAATGTTGAGCTTTATGACAACTGTCAAGATGTTATGGAAAAGAATGATAAAACCTTGGACAGGAACAAGACGCTGATGAAACACAGGAAATTCAAGTCTTTGGAACTGTACCTGAAAGACGACCATCACCAAAGCAGCCTTGAACTCTCATAGAAGCAGCGAGGTAATTCATTTTTGCAATTTTGAATTTTTGATGAAAGCACAGTTTTCGGTGGTTTAGGCGAACAAGACGATTGCTCATTAACCACCGAAAGTAGAGATTTTCAATGGTTAATACACCCAGATTCTATCTGTGTTAACCACCGAAACCTGAGACAAGGTAGTGAAGGTGTATTTTTACCCAGATCGAAGTTTTTCTCAACCGAATCTCTTGGAAATGCTTTCCAATGATACATATTGAATTATAGTATCAAATCCAAAATCCATATTTGATGCAAAAGAGGTTTGAGGAGGTGTTCAAGTTGATTAGGCACCTATTTTTGGGGCAATGAATCAAGGTTTTATCTAAATTTGGCAAATTCGAATTTTATCTTCATCAAGGGATATCAAACAGCCTTGGAAGGCTTTCTACATATCACATAGGTTCTAGATGATGTAAAGACCATGCAATTAGGAGATTGACCTCATTTTGAGGATCATTTCCTATCTTTTTGTAAATTTGTTTTAACTTTCTATCTTTAGCAAATTTGATCCATCCTTCTAGGATCTGTAACTACTTTGTAAGGGCTATAAAGCTACAGACTTTGATGCATAAGAGGGGGGATCTGTGAGGAAGTTGATTCCTTTTTGCTGGACTATGAGCCTTTCCATTCCAGAAAGTTTGTCTGTAATCTTTAAATGATCAATCAGAAATAAGCAAGCTGTTATCAGGATTCTTGTGTCGAGATGTTGGTGGCATTTCCTTTCTTTGTTAAGTGTTTCGGGTTATCATTTCATTTGTTTTTTGAATTCTTATTGTCAAAGGATAGTTAATAGAGCATAATTTATTGGTGAAATACTCTACATCTGATCTTTTGGTAATCTTTATGTTTCTCTTCTAAAAGCTCAGTTTAGGAATTCTTAAATGCTCCTTCGCTTGGCTTTTCCCTCCCCTATTTCTTCCTCAATCAACACCATTAAAACTTAATTCAATCCAACATTTCCACTACCTTTCCCTGTGTAGGAGATTTGTCTAGATCTGAGAGTAAGTTATATATTCAAGCACATACCCCATTTTCCCAATGGCCTTCCTTGTTGTCCCAAACCAACCATTTAAAAACCAAAAACCCTGATCCTTCATAACTAGCCTAATATCCTATTCCAAACCAAGCTAAACACATAGAGAGATCCCTCTCTGAGTCTTGGAGGGCTAGATCCAAGATTCCAAGTGATTGAAACAGTTACCTTCGTCAATTTCTTCTTCAGCCGAGAAATTACATAGTGCTAATAGCATGGAAAGAACTTATTCTAATTGCATTAAAGAATACTGAATCAAGAATATGAAACTAAAAGTGAGAAGATGAATTAAATCTAAGCTATGAAACAAAGCTGTAATAAAAGTAAAGCTACACTAATGCATGAATAAAACAAGTTATTTGCCTAACCTTTTGATCAATGCCATTCTAAATGTCTTTTTATTGTTTATTGATGCCTTCATGAAATTGAGTTTAAGCGAAGTCAAGACCTGAAGCTGAAACAAACCTACATGAGATTTCTACAGGAACTGTGCAGTTCTACAAGAACTGTACAATTTCTACAGGAAACTCCTAGAGGAAGCACAATGAGGTTCAAAAAGGTAGAGTAAGTCTTTAAAATCATGAACAAATACATACTACAAATAAATGGAGTAAATATGAGGTTCTTGACCTTGGGAGGCACCTAAGAATGCTCCAAAAGGCTATTGAACATTTCTACAAGATGCCTTCTATAACTAGCTAGTTAGTGATAATCTTAAAAGAAGTTGGGATTAATCATGCAAAGCTATATTAAACTTCAAAACATAGTAAATACTATCTAAAATGCATGAAAACTATAGAAATTGTAACAGGGTCCTTGAGCCTTTTTGGATGGGCCCTAGCCAACAAGTACAAGGAGCCTTAAGGAAACTTCAATGGATTGAAAGAAAAACCATCTTTATTTCATAAATATCAGTAATACATAAAGAGCAGGAATGTTCTGAGTTATCCACAAAAGTATTTACAAAATATCCATACAATACTTCCTCTGAAAATTATACCTCCCCCTCTCTTAGACTATATGTCTATATACATAGCTAGAGAGTTCAAACTTCCTTCCCTAAATCAAGGATAGGAATGAGTAAATGAGGGATCTCATCCCTTTACACTTGTATATTCGACTACTGCTGATCAAAAGTGGTCATTAATGCATAAGGAGTGCTCTTGGAGGTAGGTAGGAAGAATTTTCCTTTATCTTTGGCTAGAAGCTTCTTGAGGGAGACAAAATCCCATGTTTTTATGATGTTGGCACCCTTGACTCCTGCATTTCGACTTGGTTGGTGGAATACACATCTTTTGACAAAAAAATTAGACCAAAAAGGTGCATTATACACAAAAATCCACCTCAACATACATTCATTAAGCAGCATTCAAAATACCCATGAATTACTATTAAATATGTCCAATAAGAAAATATTAAGTCATTTTACAGTAGAAAAATGTGCCAAAGATGAGCCGTTGGAATAGACAATAACGAGGCTCATCTTCACCCCCAGCTGAACTTTTGCACAACCTTTGTGAAACCAAAATTTGTCTTTATGTCCTTACTATTGTTGTTGTTTCCATGTACCCTGTTGCTATTCACTAAGATGTTGTTGTTCATTACCCTGCTACTGCTCAATGTCTTGTTACTGCTCAAAAAAATGTTTTTGTTCATCACCTTGCTGCTACTTAATGAATTCTTGCATGATATCCTAGGCCACATATATGGTGATATATTGCTAATCATGGTATCCTTTATCCTTCACAATGCTAGCCCATTCTTTTTCTTCCTTTTTTGAATTGAGACTAGCCATAAGTGCTACAGGGAGAATATGTGGATGACTCATCCTTAATCCAATCCATTTAGTATTCATTTTGCTTAAAGTTTATTTGTACCAGGGTGTCCTTAGGAGGGAAAGTTGGAAGGTATTGGGAGAGTGAGGTTCTATAATCTGTAAATCATGAGATAAGGAGTGGCACCTCCTGTGGTAGGCCTCTGCTGCTTCCTCTCCCAATAATATGAGGGAGTCATCAAGATGGGCTATTTCTTCCCTTTGTTTGGCTATCCATCCTAGAGCTACATCCTTATTAAAAGAGAGTCTATGATGACTATTTATGACATCTTTAAGCCTCACAACCTCAACTCTAATCAATAAGGGTGCTTGCAGTTCTTCTTCCTTATACTTCTTGAATTCCTCTGCCCTCATTTCCTCATGCCTTAGCCATGATGCAAAGGCCATCAATTGGACATCCCCCACATATAGATTGGGATTCCAATTGTAGGGGTGTGGCAAGATGAGGTTATGTTGGGATAATTCACACAATTTATCTCTTTCTTCCATATTACAACCCTGATATGCATCTAGGATTTTTTTGGGGGTATCAAAGTTGAATTTCACAAATTTAGCCAAGTGTGCAATCTGATTCTTATACCATTGTTCCTTCAGGAACAATGTGTATGACCTAGTTGGTGGTTTGCATTCCAACATCTCTACAGACACTTTAGCTATTGATTTGAATGATGGTTCCATAATTTCCACTTGTTCATTCTTCTTAGGCATATCTCTTCTTTCCATGTTCAATTATTGCTGCAACTTCTGGTTCTCCACTCTCAACTTATGGTTGTATTCCACTTTTTTCATAGTCATAATTTGGATTTTTTCCTGCATAAGGGTGAGTTTTTGTTCCAATTCTTGAGAAGCCTCCTCTTTCTGTTTTATTTTATTATCTATGCCATCAACCTTGTCTTTTTCTAATTCTAACAAGGTTTCATAAAATAGTTTTTCCATAGGTTTGTTTTTTAGAGGTTCCTTCCTTTGGTCTTTCCTCTTTCATTACTGTATCCCCTTGAGGCTCCTTACCCTTTGTTTCTCTTTGTTGTTTTGGAATAGGAGAGTCCTTGACCTCTTATACTTGGGATGTGATGGTGAGTGGAGTGGTTGACACTGTGATTTCCTTCTTTTGACTCCTGATTCTGTTGGATCTCCTTCTTCTAGGCTGTACCCATTCTGCACTGGTTATTTTCAAGGGGATGACAATGGGACTTTTTCTTTTGCTTTTGTTGTTTTGATTTTTTTGGGCATGGTGATTATCTTAGGCTCTTCTCCCCTTTTCTTTTCCTCTTTATTCATAGCTGCCCGAACCTCTTCAAATGCCTGCTGATCCATGTTTATGAAATATTCCCACAAAATTTTGTGCCTCAAACTCTTAAGGGCATCTGAAACTACTATCTTGATGAGTCCATGATGTGCTAAGAATTATTGTTTTCCTCTCTGTACTTTTAGGCTCATCTATTTTAACAATTTAAGGAAGAATTAAGGGATGCTCAGGTTCTGGTGGGGTTCCTAATTTGGAAGGTGCATGAGATGGTGCAATAGTATGAAGTGGTAAGCATATGCCACACTCATATTTCCCTCACATGTAATTTATTTGATGATATGATATGCTACTTCCGACCATGGGTGAAGGAGGATTTCCCTTTTGATTCCATTTTAATCTTCATCAGGTTTCTCATTTTCGAGGAAGAATGTCTTCTTGGCATTAATGGATTCTTGCCTCTCTCCTTTATCCTAAGGGATGCCTAAGGGCAGAATAGAAACCTTGCTAATGGATGTCTCATTAATTCTAATTGTTAGCCCCCTTATTGTGGACACATATTCTTGTTCTTGTATATTCTATAAATTTCGAGCAAATTCCATGGATACCTTATCATCAAATCCTCTGAGTCTTTCAAAGTATCCCAACCAATCACATCTCTGAATTTTTTTTACTATCTCAAAATTATCATAAACCCTGGAAGGATTTTTTGGTTCTCTCCGTTTGAATCCAACGCCCATGGTTGATTCCAAGGACGATGAGTTGAGTTTATGAGAAGAGATAAAGGTTGGTTACTGGTTTCCTGTAGAATGTTCAAGTTGAACTATTCCTTAGAGAGGATGAAAAATTGAGCTGGTTTTTAGGCAAACATGGCCAAAAAAAAAACCAGCAAGGGTTTTGCTTCAGAGAGACGGGGAAAAAATGAGGGTTTTCTTAACAATTCCCAGGCCAATATGTTTCTTTGTAGTTTTTCCTATAGAAATAAATTTCTACAGGAACCGTGTAAATCAAAATTCTAAAGGATGCATTTTCAAAGACTAAAAAAACTCTAGTGCTGAAGGAATCTGACCATAAGCCTGTAAAAATAAGCACTTTGACAAAAATTGAGGAAAATTTAACACAAGGAGAGTAGGTTGTTTTTAGAAATGCTCTACAAGACTGTAACTTTGGGAGAAAACTCGAGTTTCTACAAGATACGATTTTCTTGTTGTTTAAGAACCCATAAAACCTCTAGTAATGCTCATACATCTAGAAAACCATAAACATTGAAATAAATGTAACCAATGCTGAGATTGTAGAGCTATTCCTTTGGCTATGGTTTCACGACTACTTGTAGTGATTATTTTCTTCCGGTGTCTCAAATTCACTTCCTGTGAGTGTTTTTCTTTCGTTCCTCTCCTATGAGCTCGTATTCTTGCTTCCACCTAGCTTGAATTAACCCTTCTTCCTCCTAATTTCAATTTGGTGCTCCGATTCTCTTTTACTCCGAGTTGTGCCCCTGAATCTCGGATTAGACTGTTGTCTTGTCACAATGGTCATTTTTATGTTTTTATGATTCCTTAATTCGTTCTTTCTAAGTCATATCAACGAACTTCCACTTAAACCATTTAATCTCCACATGCCAATTCGAATCTTAGCATGAATTATGACTAGCCCCATTGACAAGACATGGACATCCTCGTTCTTATCACCATATAAACTTAATACATGCTTAACCATATGAAATAAGCATAGATAGATATATATGAAGCTTAATTAAATGTTGAGAGGATATACATTTATGTTACCTTTGTTTACCTTTGCATGCACATTAATTTTTCTTCTTGCAAGTGGCTGGAGTAATGGTAATGGTGTTTTTTCTTCTCAATGGTGTCTTTATGATCTAGATGGATATCAGTTTCCACCCACCTATTCCACTGGCTCAAAACATGGGTTTCCACCTTGGCATTTTTTCTATGGTTTTTTGGGTCCTAAATGTCTGAGGCCGTTTTGAGACCCTAAACAACATTTTTTGGGCATGACAACACCCAAAAAATAACCAAATTCATGGTTTTAGACAAATGGAATATGTACTCCTCAGCTAGACCTTTCCGACAAGGTATAGAATGCCCCAAACAAAGATCCTATGCAAAATTTACGCCCTTGGGAAGTTGATGTACCAACTACCCCCATTGGGGCCCACAAACCTTTTGGCGTTTCATCTTCCGGGGTTAGGGTTTTGGAGTTTATTTACATTAAAAATGACTCTAGATCCTCATTGTAAACATCATCATCTTCTTGCGAATGAGTGGAGCCATCGCATCTCTTCTCAGAGATAAGATGCCACCATTCTAGCACTCTGTAATTTTACAATTTCTGTACATTCTCTCATTAATAAAAATGTGTGCATTACTGTATTTATGTGTTTATTACAATATCTCTATATATTTCATTGTTATATCTCTGCCTTCATTTCGTTCTCAAAATAATCTGGATCAGAGGTATCAGAGCAGGCTGCTCCTTGTCGTTTCTTAGTGCATTTCCCCGACGAGGTCAGGGTATAGAGTGTTGGGTCTCAAGCTAGTTTCTCTTGAGGACAACCTCTCTCTTTAACCCATGAAGCCTCCCATGGTGGAAGAAAAGAGAGACATGGTAGAAACATATCCCATCAAGATGTTTCTCGTGGAAGCCCTCGCGCAACACATGAATGAGATGTTGGATATTTTTGCCCAAATCCTTCAATGATTACCGACAATAGCATATGTGTCTTCGTCAAGAAGTCTCTTTGGAGACACTAGCCAATTCAAGGTACAAGTTAATTTTGATATTCCCACATTTAAAGGTCAGATCGATGCAGATGTTTTGGAAAAATGGTTAAATTTTCTAGAAGGTTATTTCTTTGTTCACAATTTTTCCGACAGAGAAAAGATCACCTTTATACTCCTTAAGGCTCTCCCCCATGTCAAAAATTGGTGGGAAACTTACTAGGAGAAAAGTTCCACAGAGGAGTCTGGAATATTTGGGGCTGAGCCCACTTGGGATTTTATGGATATAGTCAAGGAGCAATATTACCTTGTGGGGAACTATGATGAACAATACATGAGATGAACCACATTGCATCAAAAGAGGGACCAAATAGTGTTGGAGTTCACAAATACCTTCCATACCTTGCACACCAATATGGGTATCAAAGACTCCGAGCAAAATTTGGTTATGAAATACCGTAGGGATACACAGGTACATCCAAACCCAGATGAAGTTTTTGGACATCTCATCATTGGAAGCCACTTATAGATATGCTGTCAAAATCAAGCATAAATTGAAGCAGTAGAACAAGCAGGAATTTGGGTCTACAAATACGCAACAATTAAAGTATGGTAAAGGAAACCCTAATTGACATAATAGTCAACCTCAATACAACTAGTCCAAGCCACATGAAAAGAAGGGTAACGAGAAGATGAAGAAGGACACTAGGAAGTGGTGCGACTTCCACAAAATCCCTTGGCACAACACCGATGAATGTTTCTCGAAACAATCATTGGTGTCCGATATCAAATAAAAAGAACCGAGCCCCAACTCAGACTCTAATTCAAACAATAATAAAAGGAAACAAATAATTGATGTAGAACCCACTACTACTGTCGTGACCGCAACAATCCAACCAGAAGAACCAGAGGATCCTAAGGAGGGGGAGCACCTTTTCCATTCACAAATGTGGGTGAAGGGGACCTCGTTTCATTTTATTGTTGATAGCGGAAACAAGAAGAACCTCATCTCAACATATTCCATCAATCAGTTGGATTTACCGACAACACCACACCCACAACCATACAACATCGGATGGCTTCGCTAGGGACGAGATCTTCATGTCAGCCAACAATATTGTCTATCATACAACGTCAATCCCTTCAAGGATGAGGTACTGTGTGATATTGCCCCAATAGAAGTATGTGATGTTCTATTAGGCCAACCATATATATGGAGGTGTCATGCTGTTTATGAGTCTTGACCCCGTAGCATCATTGTTACTCTGGAGGGTTATCCCTAGAGGATACCAGAGGTAGTTCTGACTACTGTACTGACAAAATAATGCCACAAATTAATCTCTCATACCGCAAAGTTTAGCCTCTTCACAACCTGGTCAGAAGAGAAGGACGCTGCAAGCACTGTAACCTTGGCCCAAGATCCTTCTATCCAGTAGAAGCATATCAACAAGATTGTAGAAGATCACCAATATATTCCTACTACACCTATGGGGGTGCCTCCACACTGCCTAGTCAAACCAAGTTATGGTAAATCCCTTCATGTTATTCATGCTACATCTTCACCGACATAGTCCTCCCAAGCTCCGATAGATCATGCAACCAGATTGGTTAAACATATCAAACCCCTCCAACAACAGGTTCATAACATCCTCACAAGTTAAGCAAGATAACTTCTACAACAAGGCAATCAATCATGGGAGATTTTAGGGGCAAAATTTCGCTCAGGGGCGAAATTAAAGGGGTTCCAAATTTTTATTGGGCGATTTTTTTATATTGGAGTGGTGTTTTTAAACTTTTATTTTTCGTCCTTAATTTATTTAAAAAAAATAGTATAGAGGGTTAGCCCTGGTTTTTATGAGGGATAGAAGAAAAAAAAATGATTTTCGCTATTGCATTTTGGAGCTCCAAGCTTCCATTCGCCCCATTTCCAGAAATACGAAAATTTATGGTAGCGAATTCGCCCTCACATTGGGTATAAAATCCAGTTTTGTGGTATGGGTAGCTACACTTTGCTATTCACTGCTACAGGGGAATACTTCTTGCAAGCATCGACCGTGAAGACTGAGAGGATTAAAGGTGATCATGAGGAGGACCAGATGGAGAGCCCGTGTGTTTTTCTAAATGATGAGTTTTTGGGCGGTTATATTCTAACCCTAATTGACTGCGGAGAGATTTTTCTCCTCAAGGTTGTTCCCTTGTCACTTGCAGAAAAGAGTAAAGAATAGATTCTAGCACTTCTCCTTAATGTTTAATTTGATGTTTCTATTATTTTAATCTTATTCCATGTTTTAGAACATAGTACAATGGTCATATATGGAAAGCTTAGTGTTTTCTTAACAACATCTATGTGTTTCTTGGGCATTACGAAAAACGAGATGGTTATTTTTAACTATTATGTTCTTGCTTGGGGTGGTAAGCTTTTAAAGCTGGTCCATGATCATAATGCCAATAAGAATGATGTAGTTGGCTTTCTATTTGTTGTCACATTAATCTACATATGGTATTACATTCTAAATCGATGTGTTTTTATCTGTTGTTACCGTATTATCATGATTTCATCATTGTTGTTTGTTTTCATGTAGATGTTTTCCAAATGGAACTGAAGAAAATATCGAAGAAATTAATCTGTCATTTAAGTTGATCGGGAGTTTGATTTATAAAGTCAAGAATTGGATTTAGTAAGCTAATCATATTTCATCTTTATGCTTTGGGGCAGGTTATTGGTGAAAGGGGCAGTGATATAATAATTGTCTGTCGTGGTATTATCAAAGCGAAGGACCAAGTTATGGCAACCCGCCAATACTGTATTGCAGGATGGGATGCATATGAGAAAAACATCAAATTGGGAGGGCTTTGAACAAATGATTAAGGTGCATAGTTTTTTCCTTTTTACTGGCTCGGTGGAAATGTGTGAGATTTCTATTAAGATCGAATCAGTGAATACTTCCATGGGAATTTTGGTTTTACTGGCACTTTTCTTTCATCATGATAAGAGTGGTTGTGTATTTGAGAACATAAATAATATTGCCCCTTATTCGATATTCTGGTGCCGAAAATTTATTGATTGAACTTCTCTCTGCACATATGAAAAAATGTTTTATGCAATGCTGCAGGTGATGATTCTAGAGGATCTCATTATTTTCCCTCCTTTCTTCGTATTTGTATCTAGTGGACAGTAATGGTGTTTTTGAATCATTACAAATTCATATTGACAAAGTTCATATGTTATAACAAAGTTGAATCTAATTTTTGTCTGTGTCAGCAAAGAAATGGATAATAAAACCTCATTGCCACAGTTTTATGTGCTTCGTGTTCTGAGGAAGATAGAATTTAAGGAAATTTATAGCAGATACATGCAAAAATAAAAGATTGCTAATTTGGTAGCATTTGTAGCACTGCAAACAATAAAATGACATATGAACTATTATCCCACAAGGCACCTTTTTGCATACCTGTCCTTTTCCTTGTTCAAATCAAAATGATGCATTGCCAAAGATAGTGGGGCTCAAATCAAAATGATGCATTGCCAGCTTGTTGGAGACAAACATTGGCTGCATTATCTATATGGCAGGGACATCTTGTTGTTGACAAACATCAACTGCATTATCTATATGATATGAGCCTCCTAACGTTATCTATATGATAGGGACCTTCTAGAAGGTGCACTTTCATGTATCATACACAATGATCAAATTTGTATGTGGCCTAATATTTCATTTGAAGCATTTATTATTCTATAGCACTTCAGGATGAAAATTTATAATTAAAATCAACAATATCCTTAATACAAGCAGATACAAAAACTATCACGTTTCATGTCAGTTCAATACAATATCAAGATTAATTACATATATATTTTTCTTGATCTTCCAATACGAAATGAAAATTAACTAAGTTGAAAGAAAACAGATCCAGATACATGGACTATATATATATAGTTAGAAAAAACATGAAGCAGAAACATAGAAAATTTAGATCTCCAAATATATCACTCCAAATTGCTCTCACAAACTCAGAAACACAGATTACTATGAAAAGCTCAGATTTTAATTTGGGTCAAGGGAATAATCTAGCCCAAGTGTTGTCATGATTTGAGGTATTCCTGATTTAAAATTACTCTGTTTGTTGCAAGGCAGATCTTCCATCACAGGAATTTAGGTAGAGCTACCCAAGTTTTTCTGAGCAGTGGTTGATTGATAAAGGTGGCATGGTATTTCTTATGCCAAATTAGGTACATATCCCTCCAATCCTTCAACATTTATATGGAATTATCCTATCTCTACAAATTCTATCTTCCAAATCTGAGAAGTACAATCTATATGCAAGAGTGTACAATCAGAACCTAACTTAACAGAGTATTATAGTTTCAAATTGTGAAGAGACAATGTAATCAAGCCAAGCCATAAAGTGATAAAGAAGTTGCATGTGTTGTTCACATCATACTCAACACGATTGGGTTTTTTTAGTTAAGCATAACCAAAAGGGCCAAATGATATATGTTGTTGTGTAGAAAACATGCAAGGGTGGATCTCGATTGAATGTTTGCATTGACTGATTCAGGAGACATCAAGTCATCTATCCCATCAACCCAAAAGGAATTTTCATAGATCCATGCATTGCAAGAGATTACATCGTCAATCTAGACAAATTGTCGCAGATTCATATTGTGTTTGTGAATGGAATTGATAAGAAATATTCTACAACAATTTCAGTTGGATACTTTGCAAAATGTAGAAATGCTACCTCAACATTACTTTAGAAAGATCGTGATACGGTAGTAGAGGAAAACAAACATAAACATAATATTGACCTTGTAATAGATCTTTCAAAAGTAATTGCAAAGAAGCTAATGATTATCTATAGAAGGACATATATGGGAGATCTAGATAAGGCACTGCTATTGCCTCTGGAAGATGGTGTCAATGTTCTTTCCTTTTGTGAAATACATTGTGATATTAGCATAAAATGTGCTTCACTAGAGATTGCTATCAACGGGTTTAAGTGATGATCCTGTAGATATTCCAGTCGAGATCCTTGTTCATATTCAGTGAAAAATCATGAACATCCTCAATGTTGACCTTACCCTTGCACTGAATTGGCCTTGAACAACCAGTAAAAGCATGCAGCCTATGAGGAGTTTATTGGCAACAATGTTTCAGAAGCATGCCGACAGTAGGGTGATTTATTATGAGATTATTGCAAGGGTTTTTGTGATGAAATAAGCATTGCTTGAGGCCCATTCCTAGTGGCTGTAGTGCACACTCCTTGAGCTATTACTTCACATTTGACTCATGGCAGGGTGAAACCTCCAAGGAGAAGCCGAATTTTTTACCACACACACACAAGGGTGTTGCTTGGAAATAATTAAACAATAGAGAGGGTGAAATATTCAGGCTTGTTTTATGTCATAATGGGAAGTAGAAGGGACACCACCCTTTAGGTTATTTTTGGATAGGATTTATATAATAGAAAGGGCCCACTCAAGGTGATATGATAGTTGTTATGCAACACAAATCATTGGTGGTTAGTGGTGCACCTTACAGGGAACCAACTTGTTTATTTTTGGTAGCATATGAGGGTGCACTGATTTGGAATCTACTATCTTATTTTGAGGCTCATTTTACATGAAAACATTCAACAGTCATAAATTTCAACATTAAAGGGATTATGTCCTATTCTGGGGAAGCATGAGAGTCCACTCCCTTATTTCTATGTTAAGACCAGTCCATGCATACAATAAGGGTGTTTTTGTGAAGAATAACACTTGCACATTGAGAGTCACATAATTCCACTTTTGGATCATTTAGGACAATGCATAGAGAATTTACATGTTCCATCCTTGAGGAGTTAGTGTCATCCATTCCAGGAATACATGAAGGGTTTTATTCAGTCGTTACCAACAACAAAAGAGTGTTGTCCTTCATTGTACTTCTCAAGTTTAAGAGCAATGATTCCAACAAGAGGGTGCTCCATTTGTGGAATTTATAGAATTTAATGATGAGTAAATTTATGGAGTGGGCTTTTCTTTCCTTTAGAAATCTCAATCACTTGCGAAAACTATCCATATTTCATTATGAATAACGCTATCTCTAAAGGATGAGCATGTAGTTTAAGGCTTCTAATCAGAGCTTGACAGAAGTGGTGGTGAGGATCAACACATATGAAATTTGTGGTGAAATATCATCAAAAATGATAGAGGGATATGCAAGAGTGTACAATGAGAACCTTGACAAACACAAACCACGATGCTTGCAACATTGCCTAGAGGATGGAAAAAATATGTTTTTTTTCCAAATATGTAAAATGAGTATATTATAGTTTAACAAATACATTTTCCTATTATTATATATGGTTTTATACTTTATTGAAAAATTCACAAAGACTTTACAAGGTTTTATAATTAAGTGAAAGATTCGCCAAGATTTTATAATTCAATGAAAGAATAGCCAAGATTTTACAAGATTATATAATCTACTAAAAGATTCGCCAGAAAATTATATATACATATTATATTATTGATAAAATAGCCTTCAATTTTTCCTATGTATCATGGGGATTCGCCAAATTATTATACATATAAATTTAGGGGGATTCTTAAAATCACTGCTGCAATCAATTCACCAAGGTGCAAATTCAACAAAATCTTCCCCATCTCCCACAGGAACTTGATGCAATGGGGATCATTTCTTCATAAGGGGGAAGGATTGATCCAGATGGATATTAGTGGCCACCCATCTATTCCACTGGCTCAAAACATGGGTTTCAACCTTGACAATTTTTCTATGATTTTTTGGGTCCTGAACTTCCGAGGTTGTTTTGAGGCCATAAACGATATTTTTTGGGCACAAAAGCGCCCAAACAGTAACCAAAGACAAGGTCTGGGTTGAAAAAAATATGTACTCCTCAAAATGACCTTTCTGAAGAGGTATAGAATGCGCCAATCAAAGATCGTATGCAAAATTTATGCCCTTGGGAAGTTGACGTACCAACTACCCCCATCGGGGCTCGCAAACCTTTTGGTGTTTCATCTTTAGGGGTTAGGGTTTTGGATTTTATTTATGTTAGAAAGGCCTCTAGAGCTTCATTGTAAACATCATCATATTCAGGCAAATGAACATAGCCATCATGATGCAGGAGCATCCCTCACGACAAGCAAGCCAACGTGGAAGCAGAAAGTCAGCTGGAAGATGTCCAGCGCAAGTTTTTGAATTTTTAAATTTTCCCTTGAAGTTGATGCGCTGAACATAAATGAGATCATTTAATTAAGGCATCTTGGTAAGAATGTAATCAGACCTTGAGCCATATGCTCTCATCTGAGATAGACAGAGTCATTTATAGTAGTAGTTGCAGGTAGATAGAATTGAATTCTTAGATTAGACAGTTTTTAGAGTGCAGGAGGGAAACCGGATATAGACACCCTCATTTGTCTCATTGTAATAAGGAGGAAACAGGAGTTAGAAGAGTTCATAGCATAGGAGAATAGCAGAGAGCTGTAGAAGAACACCCATGTATAGATCTTGAATTAATAGAAGAAGTTGAGGATGTTGTGTTACTCTCTGTGTATGTGTGTTGAATACTCTAATGTTTCTTCCTGTTATGCATTGTTGTTATGCTGTGCATATGATTTCATGTGTTAAGATAGAATTCTGAGAGGAGGTGAAGTGAGTTACAATTGTTTCTCTATCTGAGCCAGGAGATTCCTGCAAAGTGTGCAGTTGAATTCATCCGCAAGGAGTGCGTTGATGAAGGCCCAGTAGTTAAACTTTGGTTCTCAAAGCTCTTAGAAAAGGAAGTGGGTTGTTGAAGCCGTGCAAGGAGTGCACAGGCTGAAGAAGATGAAATCTCCATTGTGAATCTGAGAAGAAAGGAGATCTAAGAATACTGCTAGGAAGTGCGCAAAGTCGGAAGGATTCAACACTTGGGAAGTTGTTGAATGTTAAGCGCAAGGAGTGCGCGCAAGTTCCTCTGAAGAAGCAGAGTGGGAAAGATCAGGAGGTATAGAAACTTTGTGATATCATCATCGAAGACTGCACAGGAAGTTTTCGTGCCAAGAAGTCCTTAAGAAAGGAGGAGAGGAATCGACGGTCAGGATTCGCAGAGGAAGATTGACGAAAATCCCGTCAGCCTTTAGATTTCGGGAAGTTGCGCAGGGTTTAAGTCCCAGTGAACAGACGAGGAGTCCCGAAAGAGTCATTGGGATATCAAGGTCATCGAGGTTCAGTTCATCGGAGAATCGAGGTTTTCGAGGACATAGAATTCTCACATATTGGAATCGCGATTCGCGATTTCTTGACGGGAGATTTGGACCGTCCATCGGCAAAGACGCGTGGCAGGAGATCCTGACGAGTCAGCGATTGGAGTGTCAGAGTTTCCAAAGAGAAGAGACTCGAGCATGTTGAAATTGTGATCCACGATTTCTCGATAGGATCAGAGCCGTTGATCTCAGCAGGGACACGTGGCGAGAGATCCCGGAGAGTCGGAGTTCGGGATATTGGGTTTTCAGGAGTTGTGAAATACTTGCAAATCGAAATCGCGATCCATGATTTCCTGACACGGTCGGAGCCATTGATTTGGGGAACATGTGTCCAAGGATCCGAAGGAGTCGGGGTTCGGCATTTCAGGATTCTCGGTGACGAGAAACTCACGACAGAAGAAGTCGCGAAATCCCGAAACGCGACGGACCCACAGTCACAACAGTTCAGTGGAGAACATGTGTCAACATATCAGAGTTTGGGTAATTGAAAGTCCCATGCACATTGACAACGGAAATTGCGATATCCCGATACGCGATTTATCGACGGGGTTAAGGATCATAGTGGAGGACAGGTGTCGGAAGGTCAACCCTCGCTGGAGTCAATGCCAGGTGGCATCGAAAATCGGAGAATCAAAAATCCCAAGGGTGTAAGTTCTACACACTCCAATTCCGTGAATTTCAAAACTCCAATAGGGAAAAGGACGTGGTCTTGTGGACTAGCAAGTCACCTGTGAAAAGGAGTTAGCCGGAGGAGCTAAGGGGTACAGAGGTGCTATCGAAGATCGGAAATTGGGGATTTTCAAGGTAAGTGATTCACGACAGCGCAAGTGTCGATTTCCCGACGGGGAAATTCCCGATAAGAGCTGGAACACGTGGGTGAATATTCATCGGGGTTTGGGAATTTGTGAAACCCGATCCTGTGAGTTCAAGACTCGCGATCACGTGAGGGCTGATTTCTCGATAGAATGAAGGGAGATTAATAGGTGAATTTTGTGGGTGTTGGAAAGTCCCGATAAGGGATTTGAAGAGCATTCTAGCTCTTCAGGCCGAAGGAAGAGAAGGTCCTGGTGGAAGTGGACGTGCCCTAGGTGGCGCGTTTGGCGTCAAGTGGTATCAGAGCATAGAAAATTTTCTTTGCTTTCTATAGCAGAGAAAAAGGGAGAATTCACCATGCCGCCAAGGAGAAGAGGTAGACGATCACTCGATCCAGAGGAGGAAAGGGAATTATCCAGAGACAGAGGTAGGCAAGTACAAAATCCAAACATGGAAAGAGGAATGCGGAATCTTCGTGCCAGAATGGAGGACATGGAGATAAGACAAAGGTGAAATGCTGATGCAAGAGATATCAGTGAATCCCAGGATGAAGGTGATGCTGGACGTGAAGAAGAAGAAATCCCAGCAGAAGATGCAGCCAATGAGCGTTTGATTAAGGCTATCACTCAGATGAGTTCAAAAACAAAGATGGACATTCCAGCTTATGAAGGAAGTCTGGATGTAGAAGAGCTGCTAGATTGGATTAGAGCTCTTGACACTTACTTCGATTATGAAGATATTGAAGATGATAAGAAGGTCAAACATGCCGTCACAAGATTAAAAGGACATGCAGCCTTGTGGTGGGATGAACTGTAAGCTGACAGGCGTTGCCAAGGCAAGCAGAAGATTAAGAGCTAGGACAAGATGATTGCAAAGATGAAGGCAAAATTCATTCCCAGGGATTATCAAATTTCTCTGTTCAGGAGGATGTAGAACCTGAGACAGAAGCTGATGATGGTGATAGAGTATACTGAGGAATTTTACAGGTTGAATATCAGAGCAGTTCATCGCG
>JASDQU010885006.1:22260-33587 GCA_032191745.1 Picea mariana
TATCAAAATCTGAGCACAATGACAGTTGAAAATATTCTTCATAGAATAAATCCAAGTGCTCAAAGGAATACTCATCAAACTCCTCAAGGTATGACCAAAAATCATCATGAGAACATTGCATTAAGTCATCCTTGGGTGTTTGGAATATGTCTATAATTATATCATCTCCTTGTTGTCAAATGTTGGAATCAGTAGCAATCTCATATGATAGTTGTAAAGGAAACAATTGAAAATGACCCTCAATGTCGTAAATGAGATCCCCATCCCATCATAACCAATCACATCCCATTTACATTTTCCAACATGTATGAACTCATCAATATTATCAACCATATCATTACCTTTATCATAAAATGAAGGGTTTAGTACACCCAAGGGTTCCTCTTACACCTCTTCACATTCCAATTCATAAAATAAAAAAAACTTGGGAAGGGAAATGACTTACCATATTCTCTTCTTGTTTTGTAGGAGTGACAAAGGCTTGGATGACTTCATCAAATGGAGGAGTGAATATCAATACTTCATACCCATGACTCACCTCTTCAATCATATATTTTCCTTCATCACAACATGAAGGGTATATCTCATCCGAGGATTCCTTTTTTTTTTTACCTTTTGAATCATAGATAGGGCATCATCAAGAACCCAAAAGCGAAAATGATCAACCTTATTCTTTTCTTCTTGTGCAATAGGAATAGGATCTTGGATGGCTTTGTCAGAGGTATGAGTGCACATCAACATTTCATCCTCATGTTTGACATCTTTAGGCTCTCGCTCTTCAACCAAGTGGTGAGGAAAAGGTATGAATTACCTTACTCAATCATTTCCAGATCTTTCCTAGCTAGGAAAAGATAGTTGGGAATGTCACCTAGGGTTTTACAACCTCAAAATATTCTCTCAATCCACAAGTATTAATTACAAGGACTTAGGCTTACTTATAGTTTAAATATGTTGCAAAAATAAAATAAAATAAAATAAAAAACTTTTGGAATGTACACAGATTTGTGATTAAGTAAACATGGAGATCAAAAAGTGAAAAGTAACCAAGTCACTAATACACATATATGAGACATAATAGCAATATAATTTTATTTCATTCTAAGATATCAAAAGTGTTTTCTCTCTACAACACCCCTACGAGGGCATGGACCAAAGTTTGATTTAGAGATCCCTGATGAACACCATACAAAAAGACTCTGACAGTAAAGTAAAACTAAAATTAATAATATGGATTAGCTTGCCACAAACTGCTGCCATTTTGACTCTGCAAAATATCCTTTATTAGCCATGAAACTTAATTCACAAATAGACAAGAATACACAGACTGACAAGGATGGATCAACACCTCTAAAACAAGTGTCTGAAAAGTGTGGTTCAGTATTGAACCTTGTTGTCTACAATAAGACTATGCTCTCTAGAAGAGAAATAGGCTTTGAATAAACTCATAAATGAATGAAAACTAAAACTATATCATGTAACTAAAGAGAAAACCTTAGTCTTTCTTTCTCCTTCTATTCTTTTATTGTTGCTTCTTCTCCTTCAGCTTTTATTCTTTCCAAATAAGTTGAAGTACTTCAACTACTCTCTTTAGTTAAGTTGATTTAACTTAACTAATTAGTTAAGGAGAAATAAATAATAATAATATAGTTAAGGGTCTTAATTAATAATAACTAGGTAGGTGGGACCACTTGTGACTCTCATCATTTCTTCCCTTTAAATCATGAAATATAACACAAAAAAGATAATTATTTTTCCCATGTGTCGCCCTTGTAACTCCCTTGTATATCATTTAAACTGGATATTTAAATATCATAAATAATTTATATCGTGTGTGTGTGTGTGTGTGTGTGTGTGTGTGTCCACATTATCCACAAAATATCAAAAATAGAGCTTGTTGTCCAAAAATGTTGAAAACCATTAAGCATTGTCCTCATCAACTACAATCATATAAAACATAATTTAAAAACCATATTTGCCACTTTGTAAGGAAATTTTCCTTTTTTCACTGATGTTTCCCTTATACTTTTCTAAAGTAGCTCGTGGTTGATTGGACCCTTGGGGTTGTATGTCGCTAATCACATGGGAGAAATCATCCTTCAAATGCAGGCGGGAAGACACAGATTTCGAGGAATCAGTGGAGGGAGAAGAAGGGGAGGCAGATGTTTTTCCCTTGTCTTGCACAGGTTGGGGAATATCAGTTTTCAATCTCTTACTGATGTGTGAAGACTGAACTGAAGAAACAACACAGGAAATCTAGACATTGGGATTAACAGGTGGTGGTAAGGGAAATGACATAGTGGGCCAACCACGATGGTGAGAGATAGGCTAGTTGATGATCTCTTTCCAAGCATCATTTGCGGGGACTTCAGGCTACAAATACATATGTGGAGGAATGAGAATGTCGGGGATATTCTAAGGAGGCTAGAAAGGGGGTATTTATGGTTGAGGGTGCATTATTCCATGGCCAACCCAATTAAATAACCCATCTTGGAACAGTTGGTTCAATTCTTGAGGGTCAGCATAAAAATGGATAGAAAATCTAGGCCTCCTATGGCCTCGATTCCAATTTTCCCCGCCTCTATTATTTCGACCATTGTTGCCTCTACTGAAAAATCTAATCCTGTAGAAACAGATTGTCAGTAATGAAGCTCTTAATAAACCATACATGACACTCTGCTTACATGAATCAAAAGTTGGCTCAAAAATTGACACGAGATACATGCAAATCCATCCATAACAAACCATTCATTAATTTCCATGTGAACAAGGAGTGACAGGGTTCATGGGAAATATGGAGGGAATGCAATTAGTGAGAAATGGTAGAATGATAGGGAATCAATATGGATATTTTTCAAGTGAAACAATTCAAAACATGCTACCTTAAATGCAATCAAAACATATATTTGTCCAGAATTTCAATGTTTAACAAGTGTACCTTTTGCAAAACAATAATCCAAACTGGTGTCTCCTTTGACAGATTTTCTTGTTGGCTTCTGAATTATTTACACAATAATTTGTATGCCTAGAATTATTTAATCATAGTAACCATTGTACCCACATTATCATTATATGAAAGTTATAACGAACAACATCATAATCGCTATAAGAAACAACAATAGCCTTTGAGCCATGAACATCACATCAAATCTAGTAATAATCCTTTAAATCCAATAGGGACACATACAATGTTTACAAACAACTCATATCCATCATTTATTTAACCATTGTTCAATGCAATTTATTCTGAACATTATCACTTGATTCGAGCCTCAAACATTTCGAACACATGTGACCCTTTTTAATAATCAACATAATGATTGAACCAAAAATAACAATATTTTGAACACAAGCTTCAAATGAATGGGTGGGTACAGATCTCTTTCCATAATTTCCAAGCAAGAGACCAAACAAAATTGTGCCCAAGTAACCGAGCAAGCCTAGTGCTCCCATCAACTTCAAATTGGAGTAAATACGCTTTCAACGAAATGTTTAGGGTTCAAGTTAGTAAGTGGTAGAGATAGTGTGGAAGTTCGACCGGAGAGTTTGGTAGTTGAATGGAATGAATAGCTCATTCCATAGGTTCCCTATCATAATCGATCACAGAAACAATAATATGCAATATTTCTCTCAACTGTATAGGATTCAAAACAAACAAGTGAAGCCAACCCTTTTTTCAACATTGCATAATGAGCAACCAAATAAAAACACATGCCCAACCAAAAAGAATGAAGAGTGCTCTCATCAAAATCTAGGTAGCAATGTTCTCATAATGTATAACATTTACTAAGCAACAATGACAGTGAGGTTATAGCAAGCAAGCCAACAACTGAGGGTTTTTCCAAGACAAGGCACGAAGTGTTCCAATCTTTCATCATAGTTCACATAAAAAACCACAGGGTTGAAACATGGCATGGGTACACTAGCCACAGAGACCAATAATGTCAATCTATAGGTGGGGTATTCGCAAAGCCCAGAGTTTAGGCAAACTGCGATAACCAACTTCAACAGAGAGGCTAGACCCAAAAATAGAACCATGACAAAGAAATCTCCACTGCAATGTTTACTCAATAATTCCAATGAACAATTACACGCAACAAGGACCACGTGACCAACTTTTAAATTCCAATAGCCCCAAAAAAACTACCACAGGAAACCAAATATGCGAGCATATACACAGTTCCAAAACATCATAACAACTTGAGAATCACACAGACCACGAGCAACCAAAGCCAACATTTGATTCAAGGGAAAAGTAACTCTCATGGATGAAAAAGTAAGAAAACCATACCTGTAAAAGTTTGCGTGAGGAGAAAACCCAAGACTGTATACTTCATCCACGACCGGGCAAGGCAGAGAAGCAACAACTACCAGAGCCAAGAATGCAAGAATGACTAGTGTGATGGGCTCGGGGGGAGTTTGAGTGATGTTCATTTATTGCACGTCGCTTCTCACTTCAGATCTTCATTCAATTTTTAGTCTGAGCCAAGCCCACTAGCCAACTCACCATAGCACTATATTCAAAACCATTATACAACCAAATATCAAAATTGTCATATTACTTTTACAAAGTGCACAATAGTCCAAAGTGCACCATCCCCTTGCCAATATCAAATTTCTTCAAATGAAAACTTGCTAGGGATACAATCCAATGTGCAACTCATACAATCCACATAACCATAGTATCAAGGGTCGAGATCACCCAACTTTTTCCATGAATAATAAAATATCAAAATCAAAACTAGATTATAACTCTTTCATCCACAAGAAAACATTATCATATTTTATGAGAGATCATCAAAGCCATTTAATGCCATGTTTTAATCACCCAACCACCACATATTACTATTAAATCGTGAACTAAAACAAATGAACTGTAGAAAATTGTGTTGCTACCATCGCATAGGAAAACAAACTATAAGTGTTGCTTATCCACCATAGTTCCATAAGTATAACAAGGGGGTCCCACATACTAGTGCATTATTAATATAGTTAAATAATAAATCTTTGCAATCATTTGTGAGCATATTATTCATTGTTGCACTTTCAAGCATCAGCAAACTGGCGACTCCACGGGGAAATCTATTTCCAACAAATTAAGAACTCAGAATGTCAAGTTTTGCAGACCAGGTGAATCGTAGATCAACAAATTATTTACCAGGATGATTATGCAACAAGGGGACTTAGGGAATAGCTCATGAAAATTGTTACGTATGAGGGGGTTTGTTCATGTATTCATAACATTTGATTGGTCATGTTAGCGATAAAAAATACACAGGTATTTTTTATAGTGTTTTCTCTACTTTTACTTAAACACACTCATTTCTCAACTTTGACAAATATCTAGACCTCATTTTCATAATCATTTTTGATAAGCTCCCATAGATCTCGTTGCCAAAGATTGCTTTGTCACCCTTCATTCCAAAAAAATTAAACAATAAGCTATCTTTTAGATCAAATTTCTAAGTCTTTTGATCTTTTAAGATTTTCAATTAAAAATGTATATTCTATTTTTGTAAATCTTTCCAAATATGTGGTCTGTGCACACATGTGATCTAGGTCTAACCTAATTCTAAAAACTAAATCTGCATACCATATACTTAGAATTATGTTTAAAGATAAATTAAACCTATTTGGTTTTATGGCTTTTTACAAAAACTTTGGGAGCCCAACCTAAGCCACAAGTGATGTCGACACACCAAGCCAAAGCTATGAGTTAAGCTATATTTTCATTCCAAGTCAAGTAACGAATAAACACTCAAATCCCAACACTTAGCGTCGAGTTCCTTACCTCTCACCACACCTCATCGATAAGCTAGGTATACAGTGATGGTTATAAATACCACTAATCTCAATATCCCGATTCATGTGGGATAAAGACCTGAACCAAATAAAAATAAAAATAAAAATGCAGAACGCAATGCTAGGTGTATTGTGCAGGTGATTTAAGGATGAGGCTAGCTGGGGTGAATGTCAGTGTCAATTGTCATATTTTGCAAATGTATTATGTAGCAGTTTGACAAATGCATGCACAGATGCCACGAGGAGGAAGCTCCAACACCATGTGCTTGTGAAATGTTATAGGTGCCAAGAGATCAATTCCAATATCAAATTGATTGTAGTGAGTGGATTTATTTGCAGAGTTTGAAATCTATTACGCCAAGCTACAAGGTATCCACTACCAATTGCATGAATCAAAGCATCGACACACCTGGCATTTTTATGGGGTTGATTGCAGAGCATGTAAGATGGAGACGAAATGGCGTTTGCCATGTTCAATGTCCTTGAGTATGTCAAACCCTTTGCTCAGTATTTGGTGGTAATGGCATATTCAAACAAGGAGCTTCCTCTTGTTACTGCAAACACTGTAGATGTTTGAAAGATGCACTGATGTCTACCAAGTGTTCGAAGGGATCGATCTCATTACCCATCTTCTTTAATCTTTCAAAAAGAAGGCATAAGTGCGCATATGTTAAGGGAGAACATGCAGGTGATGGCCTGTCAAATGCAATATGTCAAAGACAACATTTACACCAAGCACTAAAGAAGCCAAGTTCTCTATTCAAGCGCCATAAAGATATACTCGGGATAAACTGCAAATGCCACAGAAGTGATCTCACAGTTTTCAACCTTGTCATTCTTAACACAAAGTGCCAAACATCCATTGTCCGAGGTTTTAGGTAGACATATCAAGATTGAAGATCATCATAATGATCAACACCAGATTTGAGGGCATTAGCTCAATAGTTCAGATTTTGAAGACACAAAATTAACAGACAATGTTAACAAGTGGCACTATGTACCTGATCTGTGGAGCATTCACAATATCACAAATCAAAGTTGTTAGACATGAGGAGATAAAGATTTCATCTACAAAATTGAAGCAATGTAAAATCTAGGACTAGAGATCAAAATATTCTACAATAATTGGGAATAAAAAACAATTGCATGGTATAACAGGGCTTTCGGTGGTTTATTCACTAGCAATTTTGGGCCCTAAGCCACCAAAAGTGCAGACAGGGCAGAGAGGTATTATTTTGCACAGATCTAAGTTTTCCTCAATCAAATGCCTCAAGGATGGTTTCAAATGATGAATAATAATTGAAGGCATCAATTTTAAGGTTCTGTTTTGATTTTGGGAGTGCCTAACAAGGTGGAAAGTTGAATTTGTTACCTTATTTTCTGGACAAAAAACTGTCTTTTTTCCAAAAGTGGAAAATTTGAATCATCTTATTTCCTATGGATATTCAACATCCTTGGAAGACTTTCTACACCTGTCGAAGTTTTGAAGGATATGAAGATCATCAAAGATAAGGAGTTGACCTAGTTTTTAGTATCTCCTCCTATTCTCTTGTGTCAGTTTTTGATTGTCTATTTCAAGTAAATATGATCCAACTTTTCAGGATCTAGATTTCTCATGTAAAGGATATAAAGTCACAGATTGTTGATGAATAAAGGGGTTCAGTTTTGGAGACTGAAGGGAGGTTCGACTTTGAGTTCTAGACTCTACTGTTATTGTGATTAAGATATTTTCTTTAATATATTCATCCTGCAAGCTTCTTTCATTGTTATTGTCATACTCTCTTTTCATTTCTATTCTATGCCTATGAGTTGAAATCATTTCTTTGTATCTGTTTAAATTTCCTATGGTGACTGTCATCTTACCTTTGATTATTAAACAAGAATCATAAGCATCCATTGCTAGTTTGTTGACCCATCATATATATGGTTTATGTATGTTCTAGTTAATTGATTGGTTTCTTATCTATTTGATCTACAAACCTATCTGATAATAGCTATTGAAGGCCTTGTACTATGTGAATATAAATAGACTGTCTTGAATATCCAATCCAGTGATTTAGATATTCATATTGATCCAATCCCACACCCATTATTGAGAAAATAATTATAAAAAATAGTTAAGTTACCAAGCATCTCTGAGATACAACCTAGGAGAGTTTCCTGGAGTGATAAAAAATTGGCGTCGTTTCCAGGGAGAGGAGATTGAAGCTCAACTTCCTTGGGAGATGACAAGATCCAAATTTGATGATAGACAAAGTCTGGACATATTTTTGGTTGTAATCATCTATCTGGCGACTACATGAAGGACGGATTCAATGGCGACTCCATTGCTCTGAAATCTGTTGGCAACTCCACTGGTATGAAATGAACAAGAGGTATGCATTTTGCAATTTCTCAAGTATTTCTGGTTACCCTCATCCAGTAGATAGTAGAGATGAATAGGAACACAACCTTCCCATATTTTGAGGAGAAGAATGGGAAATTCCAACTGAACATTTGCTGGATTTTCATGATTTTATTCATCAGCTCCAGATCATACATGAGGATGTTCAAATTAAAATTTTCAGGTATTCATTAGAGGGGATTGCTCTTGACTGGTGTCGGTCTCTTCCGGATGCAAGTGTTAGCTCTTTGGTTGGTTTTCATGCATATTTTAATTCCTTTTGTAAAGAGTACTTTCTAGTTGAACATATTTTTGAAGGATGTTGTGAAGAGTTTTCTTCGTATCATAAAGATTTTTCTTTTCACCAAAATCAGATTAGTGATAAAGATTTTATTATAGAAGAAGACATTTACCATGAAGATCAAAAGGTATTCAATGATAGTAATGACATAGAAACATCTAACATCATATCAGATGTATTTATTGCTTTATATATTTATGAAAATCAACATGTCTCTTTTGAATGTTTTGAGGACAAAGAGAAAATGTATACATCAGCAGGAGGAATTGACAGATCAACAAGTGACAGTTTCAGATCTGCAGTGAGTATTAAGGACAGTCCCCAGCTTCCAGAGTTGCAGACCAAGGAAAGTTGCAGTTTCCATGAGAAACAAGATTTTCAGGAACCATCTAATCTCTATCTAGAACATCAGGAGGACTCTCTTTCCCCTTATGTATCTTTTGTTTCAAATTTCAATGGAAACGCTGATAATGATGAGGAAGAAGGTTAAATTTTTTTTAAATTGTTTCAAGATCATATTGTTGATAATTCTATGCAAGCATTTTCATCTCTGTCATTAGGATTTGATCCATATATCCCCATATTTGACGAATATAGTGATGAGGAGGAAGATTTTAAAATTTATGAGGGTTTGTTGACTAATGAAATCTCATCTAGTTCTACTCTTCATCAAAGAGTTGATTGGAAATTTATGCATGTCATGATTGATGACAGTTGTGAAACTGTTTTTCAAAACTCCAATGAAGATCTTTATAGTTTTGACATATTTTCCCAAGAGGTCATTATTGGAGAGATTAGTCAACAATTTCTTCATGATACATCTTTTAAAACTCATTTTTCATTTGATCATTATCAAGACAATGATGTAGAAGATGAAGAACATTTCTCTTCTTCTCTCCTTAAAATTGTCAATTGTAATGGGCCAGCACATCATAGATATGAATTCAAATCATGGAGATATAGCCAAGGGGAGCAGAGAAGTTTAGATCAGCATTTGATCATGTAGTAATTTCTGACAGAGGGAGAACAATCCACATTCAATATTCAGATCAATAAAGGCATCCAACAACAACTTTTCAGTTCTCAGTTGGGACAACAGAAAGACTATCAAGGAAGATATTTACTTGCAAGCAAAGAAGCATTCATGCAAGGGAAGTTATTTTCTGTGAGTCATAATGTTTCTAATCTTGGATTCATAGACCCAGTAGCAGCTTTAATGGAGTTGTATATTTCAGATCCTCTGAAAATTTCAGATTTTGTTTACTCATCAGCATTCACCAGTGAGTATGCCTTTCTGAAAGTTTATTTGTCATTGTTGATGTCTTTCAGTTACTTTCTATTAAGCAGTGATAGAGATAAGGTCATCTCAGTTTTGAGGTTGCTCCAATGGTTGTTATGGAAGTCTTCGTTTACATGGCCAAGTTTAAAATTTGGTTAGTGTAGGAGTAGGAAGCTAAATAAGCTCTTCATATGAGCAACAAGATAATTTTCAGTTGATTGATTTCATGAATAAACAAGTAGGCTACAAGCAGGTTACAGGTTGGCCACAGGTTTTCACATGATCAATTAAAAGGCTAGATGACTCCATGTCCAATGCTAAAGGTGACTAGAACTACTAGGTTCTTGGAAACCTCACAGGGAAGTGTCCATCCCAGTTGGAGCCAAATGTTAGCGATAAAAAATACACGGGTATTTTTTATAGTGTTTTCTCTACTTTTACTTAAACACACTCATTTCTCAACTTTGAAAAACATCTAGACCTCATTTTCATAATCAGTTTTGATAAGCTCCCATAGATCTCGTTGCCAAAGATTTATTTGTCACCCTTCATTCCAAAAGGATTAAACAATAAGCTATCTTTTAGATCAAATTTCTAAGTCCTTTGATCTTTTAAGATTTTCAATTAAAAATATATATTCTATTTTTGTAAATCTTTCCAAAAAATATGTGGTGTGTGCACACATGTGATCTAGGTCTAACCTAATTCTAAAACATAAATATGCATACCATATACTTAGAATTATGTTTAAAGCCAAATTAAACCTATTTGGTTTTATAGATTTTTACAAAAATTTTGGGAGCCCAACCTAAGCCACAAGTGATGTCAACACACCAAGCCAAAGCTATGAGTTAAGCTATATTTTCATTCCAAGTCAAGTCATGAATAAACACTCAAAGCGTAACACTTAGCATTGATTTCCTTACCTCTCACCACACCTCGTCGATAAGTTAGGTATACAGTGATGGTTATAAAGACCACTAATCTCAATATCCACTAAGCTTCTAAATGGTTCGACTATGCAAGACAACTTTATGAGCAGGATCCCAAGGTTGACCCTCCTTCCTTGGTCAACATAGATACAGAACTCTTCACAGTGCAAGAGGTAGAGATGGGTATCAAGAGTTTGGGCGTTGGAAAAGCAAAAGTCTTAGATGAACTCCAAGTAGAGTATCTAAAGTGGGGCTTAAAAATTCTTGCACCTCACATCACAAAAATTTTCAACAACATCATACAGCAGGGGTTCCCCACAGATTGGACAACGAGTATGGAAATACCTCTTTTCAAGAGTGGTGACGTCAATAATCCCTCCAATTATAGAACCATAATGATAAACCCCTTGTTTGCAAAGGTTTTTGGAAGCATGTTAGAAAAGAAAATCAGCAAGTGTGCAGAAGAAAGAGATAAACGTGCTAAAGGGCAAGCAGGTTTTAGACCTAAACATTCCACAATTGATCATTGCATAACTTTAAGGCACATCATTGAAAAAGCTTGGGAAGAAAAGGAAGAAGTTTTTTGTTGCTTTGTTGATTTCAGAAAAGCCTTTGACACGGTTCCTAGGGATA
>JASDQU010885007.1:0-33507 GCA_032191745.1 Picea mariana
TGATGAGAATAACGACAGCAATACTTACAATCGTAGATGTGAATGCGACAGCTTCGTCAAGTCCCCTTCATCTAACTCTTGCCTGAAAGCTCCACAACCTAGATGACAATAGCTTCACTGATCACTCTCCTTTGGCTGACTGTGAGTTTCCTCCAAGATCATAAGTTTCATGTATCCAATTCTTCCCCTTTCCACCATCATAGAGCCTGTTTATATAGGTTAAGAGGAGCTTAATCTCTTGAGTTATGTTTAGAACAAGTTGAGAACCTCCTCCTTAGATCAGGGATCTCTTGATGAAACCAAGAATTCGAGTACAACTACCTCCTAATCTTGAAAGATCTTTTCCTTATTCTCCTCACCGGGCTAACAACTGACCCAGATTAGGGAGCGCTCCTTCAAAAGGGGCATCAGAGCGCTAGAACACTCCCAGAGAAGCTTAAGGGGAGCGCCAGCGCTTCAGAAGTGGGAAGCACTCCTTCAGAGGGGTGAGGAAGCGTTATAACGCTCCCTGAAGCCTTGTAGGGAAGTGCCAACGCTCCAAAGGCTATTTTAGGGGAGCGTTCACCCTCAAAACTCTTGATTAAAAGCCCTTTTCAGGTGTTAAGATTTGTTTGACTTCAGTAAACCAGTTCTCCTCCTTCAAATCAGTCATGTGCGATGTTATAAGTGCCTTCTTAGTGTCGTCGCCATGACAATATATCTGAACATCGTTTGCGACACTTGCGAAAGTTGTAGGGAAGATGCGACACTTACGACGACTGAGAGGGACATGCGACACTTATCCAGTTGAGCGATTTTGACGTGTAACAATCTATAATAAAATTTGATAGTTTCTTGACCATGTGTTGTAGGTATTTTATATCCCCATTACCCTTATTAGGAGTTGGTTTAGCCAGCTTCCCCGACGGTATAATCAAAAGGAGTCCTCTCCTGGGAGGGGGCTGGCTTTCTTTTCTCGCTAGAGATGCCTGGCCTTCTTTACATGCTTTCATATGGAACTCTATCGTCTTGGCCTCTTCGAAATTCTCCGCGAGGTTTTTCTTAGCGGCTCTTTTAACGAACATGGAAATAGATTCTGGAAGAGCGTTAGCATAGACCTCGATTTGCAACTCTTGAGTTGGTGTTGCTGTGGGCCGAAACTTGTTTAGGATAGTCGTGAATCTTTGACCCTTTCCTTTGGGGTCATGGTGGCTGTGAAAAATTCAGCCATAAGGGCTCCCATGGTAGTTTCTTTGGCAAATTTGTCTAGGAAGTCCTTTTGGAACTTAGTCTAGCTGGTTATGGATCCTACTGGCAAGTTAAACTACCAAGTGGAAGCCAAGTTCTCAAACGTGTAGGGGAAAAGTTTGCATACCACGTCTTCATGTTGAACGTTCATAAGCCTGATCGCGAGTATGAACTTCTTGATATGATCTTCGGGCAATCCTGAGGTCTCAGGATCACACTTGGGGAGAAACTTTTCTGGTTGCCTAGGAAGATTGTGTATTCATCCAGGGACGGCCATGGCATCCCTGGCCAACCAAGGTTGGTCACCTTGAAGTGGAACTTCTCTCTCCTCTTCATGACCATTGTTCTCTTCCATATCTTTGGAGTCGGAGTTAGGTTCTTCATCCTCCGAAAGATCGTTAGGTTTAGAGATGTCGTCGACTGGCGTCTCAGGTATGAGGTCAAGAGGTTCTTGGATTTCGATGATCACGAAGTCTATTAAGTCTTCGACGAAGTGTACGAAAAATTCATCGGGAGTGTTGACCACGGGTCTGCCTTGTTGTTTTCTTTGAGGTAGAATGGGGGTTAATGGCAACGCGCTAATTTTCCAGGCGTAAGCTCTTGTAATCCTTCTAAATTGATTCGCTTTCTTGTGAGGGATGGCATAAGGTATTTTAAGGTGAAGATATCCTTCTTCGGAGTGGGGCGAGTTATCCACTTCGGGAGTACTCGGTAAAGGTGGGCTGTCTGTTGGATGACTAGCCATACATGTGGGTCATTATGAATCTATAGGTTGTTCAGAATATCATATAACTTACGTATTCAACCATTCATTCTCAAGCCCTCCTTCTAGTGCCAATTCTGTTGATGTGTTTTAAACCCCTTAACTCAACAGTAGGAACCAAACTTTCCACTGAGGCCCAATTAGACTCTGCAGTGTTTTTGATTGGAATGGTTCTCCAAATCTCATGATCTGACCAATTTAATCGATGGGATTTATGTTTTCTTTTGGAGGCATCTCCTTCAGTTGAGATTTTCTCTTTTGGTATTTTCTCTTTAGTTAGGATAAATGTGATAAAAATCCGGAATAAACCAACTTGACCACACAGTGATAAGGAAGTCTAAAGACTGGGAAAGGCCGAGCTCGGGATAACCCTTACTCCAGCATGCAAACAACGATCTCTTACCATAGGCCTAGTAATAATACTTTAACCATGTGAGCACTCAATCACTAGATGATATTTTAACCTAAACTATCCAAGAAACAAAATGAGAGAAAATTTAACTACTGTAGAAGAGGCTGAGCTTGGAATAACCCACTTCTCATATATGCAAACGATAATCCTATACCACGGGCCTAGTAATAATACGTTAACCATATGAGCATCCAATTACTATTTGAGAATACTAATTATTAGAAGAAAACATTTACATGATAAGATCAATAGCAACCAAAATAATTCAACTAGCATAATCCTTCATCATATATCCACACAACAATTCATCATTTCCATCATTAGAGAAAAGAACAACAAAGCAATTGCACTAGATAACTTGACAATATATTCGATAGCTCTTACTTGTTACATATTCTCATGAACTGAATAGGAAATAGTTCTTCTCCAGGCTCAATTACACATGCATATGATGAAAACAACTTCGTCTCCAGTCCAAAATGACTTCTTCATTCATAGCAGCTCCAAAATAATTCTTAACAACTAGAAAGAAAATAATTCTTGCAACAAACCATCGACCCTTAGACCAACGGTCGATGTTCCTATTTATAATATAAATTCTTAACAGTAATTAACGGTAAAATACAATTTGAGCTAATCAAAAATTGCCACTTGGCGTCATCATCTGACAATCTTTCAATAGTCCACCTAAGTTGTTGCTTGAAAAGGGTGGATTCTTTCATAATCAGACCATCTGATAAAGAGTTCTTCACAAGTATGGGCCCATGGGAATCTATGTTGTTCCATTGGGGGCCGCATATATCCCTCTGATGTCCACTGCATGCACTCGGTATTTTATCAAGGTGGAATTCAGTTGTTTCAACATGGTTTTAGCTTTGATCGGGTGTTCTGTGAATTGTCACACCTGTCCCGACCTCGCATCGGATACCTTCGCACACTCTTCAGCCAATAGGGAGTCTTGTTCGGCATACATCTTGAGCATGTTTCTTATGTCGATAAACTGACTAGGGTTGCTTAACTCGAGGAGCTTGATATCTTTCATTACTTTATTAATTTTATCCCAATGCTTCTAGCACTTGGCATATTGTTTTTGGATATCTCGATGTGGGTCCTAGGACATCTTAGTCCAATATTATGCAGATCTCTTTATGCGGTCGAGGTTATTTTTGCTTAACATTCGAATGCCATGTTCTTCCTTTTATTGACCCTATTGGACGACCTTAATGTATTCGAGCCTTTTCACCGCTTGCTGCGCTCTTTCATGCCATCGTTCCATCTCCTTTCATGTTGCAAGAGCCATGAGAGTGTCCTCCTATAAGTCAATTATATTTTTAGTTAACAGGGTTCTTTGTTTCTTGTACTTGTTGTAAAATCCTGAAAACTCACTCTTCAAATATGTCGTAGTCTATGTGGTGCCTTTATAATACTCAACAATATGGTGCAAGTGTTCCAGTTCCTTCAGAGTATCAACTAGTTCTCTTCCATCCCTCCTGGCCCTATCCTAGGTAGCATCAGAGAGGGCTCTTGCCACACCTATTAGTTTAGACATGTGAGCATCTGCTATGTTGATCAAGCTTTCTTATGTGGTAACCAAAATAGAATGGTCCACAGTAATATTTCTCTTCTTAGCAGTCCTTTGTACGATGGCCTTCCTCTTTTGATTATAGGAGATCACATAGATGTCTGCTACTTCATCTACCGGCTATGGTATCTGTTGGTCACCCCATGTGAGCATGTTTCCCAGGCTGTTAGTGGTATATATTTGTTCAAGATCAGACTCTTGAACCTCCTTGTTTTGCTTCGAAGGCCCGACCTCTTCCTAATTTTTATCGTGGGCCTGAGTAGCAAGTGAAATGGATGTGTCGGGAGAGAGCTCAATACTTGCCTGTATTCTAGCCATGGCATTTTCGATGTCCTTCTATAGGGATATTTCTTTTGACATGTCCAATTCTAACTTGTCCTTGGGATTACCTACTCAGGTCTCCGCTGCATCGGGCGTTTATGTGTCTAAGCCACTTTCGGCTCCTTTTTCTTCTCGTGTGTCCTCTTGACTCTGAACATCGTGAACAATAGGTGTTTTTTCCTTGGCTCCCTTCTTTTTTTCTACATGCACAGAGATTTTTTGAGATGCCTCCGGACTCTCATCATCACTGTATATATCTATGAACTCAAACAGAGGGTTAGGCGCACTGGTTTCAACTGACACCCGGTCCAGCTTTGATTGAGTTGTCGCGCCTGCTGGTGAATCAACTGGCGGCAGTGTGGATTCAAGGTCATCTAACCTGTTGATGTTACCGAGGTCTATGAGCTCAGGGCTGCCTACCCCTGCCAGGCTCTTTTTTGGGTTACTGGTCAGAACACTTGATAAGAGGGCCAGATCATTCGATGCCAGATCCATTATTTGTCGAGCATGTTGGAGCAATAGTGTCCCTCTTTCCCTTGCACCTGGAGTTCCGAGAAAATTCCAGTTCTGTACAGGGGATTCCTAGGGAGCTTCCATCGTTTCAACTGATTCGAATGTTACCCTTTCTTCCCTAGTCCTGAGAATTTCTTCTTCTCTTTGTGCTCTTTCATCCAAGGACGTTGATTTCTCTTCCCAACTCATGGCCTTGAACTTGGTTATTTTGGGGTCGACCATTCTTTCCACTACCTCATCCCAATCTTGAGCGTTTTCAGTGAAGATTTCATCCTCAAACCGGTCATGGGCATAAGGCCAACAAGATGATACTTGTGATGCATGTTTCGAGACCAAACCCTTGGGATTGTGCTTGTGAAAATGTCTTGTCTTGAACCAAAATTCCAATTGAATTAATCCCTCTTACTTGGCCTGTGCAGTTTCTTTAGCCTGGTAGAAGCCGATATGAAACCCATAGGGTATGAATGCCCGCTTATTATCCTTCACCAAAGTGGCATTGTACCCTTGCAATATAGTTTGGTAACATATTTCCCCTAGTACCAGTCAGTCGGGGACATATATAGGTAGAAAATATGGTGCTCCTGTGGCGCTGAAAACCCTAATGTAGGTTTCGCGCTCGTCCAGGTACCAGTGACCGACTTTCGATATAACTTTTTTGGCCGCATCAGATAGCCTTGGGCACTCCTTCTTGAATAGTGAGAAATGAATAGGTGTGATAAATTTGTCGCAAATGAGAGAGTAGGATATTTTATACCTATTCTCCCACAAGATGCTAAAATATACATGGACTGGGAGCTTAGAAGTGTGCCAGCTTAGGTTCATTCCTGCGAAGACATTTCTTGCACAGATGACGTCCAATAGATAAGACGTCATGTAGAAGGCGGGAATTTCTCCTTCCTTCAACTATTGAGCCTGTAGAATGCAGGTGCTAAGTTGTTTGGAGATGATCACGCCCCAGTTGAAGCTTGTTCTAGAGATGGCAATAGTATAAGCCAAAGAAATCCATGCCTCCGAAAACCTGGAGAAATCTTTTTCTCCATGCAACCGGAAAAGGAGAGCCATTAGATAGATATAAGGTTGTCTGAGGTCCGTTATCATGTACCAACTGAAGTTTCGGTTGGTGAAATTTTTTTCTTCTCTCCACCAGGATGCCATGATTTTGCTGGTGTCATGGTTCTGATAAAAATTCACAACAAAATCCTTGTTCAAACATTCATTTGGCTCCCTGAGCTTGTAATGCTTTTGGACTTCTATTGGGAGGAAAACCCCGACCATTTGACCATTATCATCATTAATTACATACTTCTGTGCATCACTGTGATCAACGAGCCATTTCAAAAGTTAAATGCAAGGGAATACCAGAGTCCTGCTCGCCACCATGTGTAGGTAATCCTTGTGGATTTTGACGAAGACCTCATCATCCAACTTCCTCGTGTCAGGATTGCTATGTGGGGCATACTCGGGGAATTCTTCGTGCTTTATTTTCTTGAACAGGTCTTCCCATCGCGAGAATGTTGTCTTGGTCCCAATGTTCACCTCTATGTCCCCAAAGTTTGGGGTCTGAGTGAAGGCTTCTTTGGTGATCGTCTTGATGATCGACGTTGGCTTGGAAGTGAATTCCAATTTCCTTGCAATGGCTGGGGAGGAGCCCTCTCCTACTTTTGATTCTTGCATCTTTGGGACTCTAGGAAATTTCTTGGTGGTAGGTTTCTTTGGAGGCATCGTTCCTACAACTAAAGACACTCAATTAGGGTCAGCACATAAAATAATATTATATCTTAAGTTATATGTGAAATGAAATCAAAACCAAACTAGTACATACATGTATGCTTGTTAAACTCTATTGCTTAATACTCACTATACCTTGGAAGCCTTCTCCGGGCCATTCGTCTCGCTCCTCTGGATGTTCCGGACCTCTTTGCATGTAGAATGCTCTGGCTCATAATAATTTAGGGTAATATATCGAGACAGAACTTACCAGTCGCATGAAACTGTTAATACAAGTAATGGGATGAAATTTAAACTACTTACCGTCAATTCTCTGTAATCAATTTTACGTAGGTTGACAGCAGAGGCGTAGAGGGAGATGCATTGATCTACAGGTTAAAATGGTCATTGGGCTTTGCACATGAATTAGTGACTAATGTGTGATCTTGCAATTAATCAATCAATTAAATGCATTGTATCTAGCATATCTTAGAGCTAAAACGTCCCATCATGTCATTTTCTGAAAGGGGAAGTCATGGATCGGCGTAGAACTATAAGATTCTTCGTTGATACTCCTTACAAAAGAAAACCCACAAATGTCGATTGATTTCATCGAATGGTTCTGACATGACACATGGCGGAGAAAGACAGGTGACTGGATTCACGAGTGCCAACATAGGTGGTAACCATCTTTCAGTTGTGCACTTCCTATCCCAGCCTAGGAATCACTGATTCTGATTAGATATTAGGGGTTAGTAACCGGGGATGAACTTATCGCATCCTTTCCCTTGGGCTAGCTTCTTGGAAATTTGTCGATGACGGAATGTTTTTATAGCATCGACCGTCAACGATTCCTCCCTTTCCCCACAAACGACTATTTCATTTCATGTTTCATCGATGCTGAATGAAGTTGGTCATCGACAAATTTCTTGTGCAATTCTTATCACGAAATAACAACTCTCATTTACCAATGCTGACGAAAATCGATGATCGGCGTCCTTAGTTTTCTAGGACGATTTTCTTTCACCTCCGATTCTTCCGAGTGTCGAAATTTGGACGTGTCAGGTGAAATGACTTAGTGGTTGATTCTTTAGTCAAATGTTACTCCCTTTAAGTTGTGATGGCTTTGGCATATTCAGAGAAACTTTTAAAGAATCAAGGATAAATTGTAGAAAACAAAGATAAGTGAAAACAACATTGTTCCAAATTAAACAATAAGTGGTACCCAAAAAGTAGAGTTTGGAAGAGACGTTTTTAGGGTGTGTTGAGAGCTCAACAAGATCTTTAACAGAATAACCGAGAACAACTACAATTATTTGAAGAGAACCAGAGTCGACATCCGCATGAAGAATAGTGGATTTTTGGTTATTTATGATCAAACCTGATGCCCAACAAAACACTTGAAGTATACTTTGAATTTTCTCCCACTTGGCTAAAGAAGCTTTTGTCATAATAAGAATTTCATCCAAAAAATGTAAATGGAGGATCCTAATCATACTGGATACTTTAATCCCTGTTATCTGACCCTCTGATTTAGCTTTCTTTAAAGGCAGACTAAGCCCCTCCATTACTAAGATAAATAGTAAAAGATATAGTGGACAACCCTGTCTCAAACCCTTGCTACTTTTAAAGAAATTAGTTGCCTCTTCGTTTATTAAAGTAGCATAAGTAGTGAAAACTACACAGGCCATAATCCAATTCGTAGTCTTTAACCCAAAACCACTTTGATGAAGTACCAGCCTTAAAACATCCCAGCTAGTACAGTCGTAAGCCTTCCTCAAATCAATTTTAAGGATCAGTGATTTCATCTTCCTTACTCTAATGCTGTGAAGACATTCCTGAGTTGTTCCTATAGCATCCAAAATTTGCCGACCCTTGAGAAACCCAAGCTGTTCTTCTGAAAGTACTTTGGATAGAATAGGCCGAAGTCTTTTAGCAATGATTTTAGAAATTATTTTGTAACAGAGGTTACAAAGAGAGATTGGTATGAAATCATTGAATACTGTAGGTTTATTGACTTTTGGAATCAAATCCACAAAAGTGGAGTTGATATAAGGTATGATATCCCCTTTCATCCTCTTTTCTTTGACCATATCCACCAAGTCCTAACCAACCAGCTCGAAAAAGCAATGGTAGAATTCGACAGTCCAACCGTCCGGTCCAGGATTTTTGTCTTTGGAAAAACCTTTAATAACCTCAAATACTTCATCCTTGGTTACTCCTTTTTCTAAATCCTAAACCTCCAGAGAAATTACAAAAGTAGGATATAATCTAATTGATTCCAGTCATTCTTCCAAGAAAGATTGATCAGTGTCATTGTAAAAAGAGCTAAAATGTTTAACTGCTCCCTCTTTTATAGCTTGTTGACCGGAGTGAACATTTCCTTTCTCATCGTTGATTTCCTAGATAAACTTCTTATTTCTCCTATGGATAGCATATAGATGGAAAAACTTTGTATTTCTGTCTTCACTCTTGATCCATATCACTCAGTGTTTTTGACACCAACTCTCCTCTTCTGCCAAAAGGAATCAGTTTGTTTCAACTTCAAGCTTAGACAAATTTAAAGAATCCTCCATAGTAGTGATACCCAAACTTATATTGGTGTAGACTGAATCAATAGCTTCCTCAATTTTTGACAGGTCTTCCTGATCTTTTTTTATTTTTTCTTTGGCCCATTCCTTAACTCTTACTTTCAACAGCGATAGATTTTTGACCAGTCTCTTTTGAGCTTCAACTGTCATTAAATGTTGGGGGTCATTCCAAACCTATCTGACAATATTCCCGAAAGTATCATCCTTTAACCACTCCAGGTTTAATTTGAAAGGAGAAGCTACTGTTGCAAAACAAGATCTGAATTCCATCAACACAGGAGCATGATCAGACAAAAAGGGATACTCAACCCAAGTTCGAAACTTATGAATTGTTGAGATAAGAGATTCAACAACTAAAAATCGATCAAGTCTCTTTGAAATACATGCATCACCTAATCTTCCATTTCGCCAAGTCACCACTTTTTTCAGCAGAGCTACATCCACGAGACCATTCTTATGAAACAAGGCTTTGAAGAAGCCAGCTAAAGAATCCAAATAAGTTGAAAATCCCCATAATTCATCTGAGGAAGTAATTAAGTTTAGATCACTTGCTAGAATTAAATCATTGAGGATTAGAAGACCATCATCCTCTAAAGCTTCCCAGAATACTTTACGGTCCTAACAAGGTCCATACAAATTAAGAAAAGAAAGCTTCCTCTTGTCCACTTTTGAAAAAACTGACAATAAGATGCCACCAATACATAAGTAAGGCACCAAGTCGAAAAATGAAGGATCCCAAGACACCAAAAGTCCTTCAGATGTTCCAACAACACTAACCGCACAGACACACCAATCAGGTCTTAGTTTGATCATGAAGGATTTGGAATTTTTAGCTGACACCAACGTCTCTTGAAGAAAAATGATATTCAAAGAAGTTTTACTCAATAATCTCCGAAAGGAGGCCAATTTAAGGGGCCCTCAACCCCTCTTATATTTGAGGAGAGTAGAATCATGGATTAACCCTGGCTTGGGCCTTTATGCCTCTAAGTGCCCTTTGTTGAGAAGAAGAAGTAGGGGTTTCTAAAGCATTGATAATGGATCCTGCCAATCGCCGACCACTTATCATTTTAAGAGGAGAAATCTCATAACCCAATCCACGAGACCACACAGGGTCAGAAAAAGAGGGAGAAGTAGTTGATTTTTTGGACTCTAGTAAACCTGTCTCTGTCGAACATTACAAAGGAATATTACCCCTATATTTCACTAAAGGGATGGGAGTCATGGACTTTTCTAAAGGGGAGATCAAATCGGACAGAGTCCTATCCAAAACCAAATCACTAGGTGGCGATTCACTATAGCCCGAGAGCAAATGTAAATCACTACCGTGAACCGAAAGGTCAGGTAGACTGGAAGTCTCCCTGAATTTTGGAGAAATAGTCAAAACATTACTTTGTAACAGAGGAAAAGGTAAATTAGTAGGAGGCAAAGCTTCAGGAGAGCACTCCAATTGGTGTTTTTCACCTATTTCACCCAAAACAGGAATATCTAACCCAGACGGCTTACTTCTAACAAATTCTTCCCTGAAAGATGTTATAGGGCCTGAATTCTTACTTAAAATTTCTCTCTCTCACAAGAAAAATATTTAAAGATACTCGGACAGTAGAATTTTAACTTACTGGCAAGGAAGTGTCCTTTTCCTCAGTATTGTCCTCCAAGTTCAGTGTCAGATCTCCGCTTCACCACCATCATCCACTAATATAGAAATTGTATCACCAAAATCTTCATCAGATGTTCCATTATCCTTGCTTATACCCTGATTAAAAGTACAATTAGCTCTCAAGTACCCTTTCCATCTACATTTGGAGCATTTGAATGCCAGACCTAAATAGTCCAGCCTCTGTGTGAACAAGAAGTCTCTCCATTCTATTTCTAACACTTATGATAAACCCACATGGGTATCTACCTCAACTAATACTATCTCCATCCTTTTATCACTTGAATGCATCATGGCTTCATCTACCCCAATGAAGTGTCCCAAACAATCTCTAATCGCTTTCAATGCACTATGAATCCACAACTTTAATGGCAAGTTTGGAAGAAGCACCCGAAGGTGCCGAAAGCTAAAATACTTAGTATTTGGGTTAAAACTGAATCTCCACCTTTTAATCATTAGACTTCCACCATCCATTTGCCAAAAAACCTCCAGAATACATTTAGTATCTTCCGGGCTTCGAAATACAAAGCCGAACCATCCCCGGGATAAGGAAATGAAGACTGGAGAGTAGCCTAGAAAAGGAAGCCAATTCTTTTGAACCCACTCTTCAACCTGTGTCTAAATATGAGAGCGATAGGACATATTAGAAACTACAGTGCAGAGAGCCAAGTTGCAGGATTCTTCCAAACCTATATCGACCCCCATGATTAGCCTTCACCTATGTCTCTTAGATTTCCAGACTTTAGCGATATGCTTCACTTTAACAAAACTATCTGAAGGTATGGTCGAGAGGGTCTCAAGGTTTTTAATACACTGTTCTCCACTCTTCACATTAGCATCCTCTCCTCTGTAACAAATCTGGTTATTATTCAGAGAAGGAGGGAGGCTTCTACCGTGTTTAGTGCTCGACTGAGGTAGGTACAATTCTTCTACCAAAGAGTTATGAGGAGAGCTGATAGCCTTCTGAGGTGTGCTTCCCAGACTGCAGGTATCATTAAAAACTTTTAATGATAGACCAGTGTTCTTATTTAAGACACATAAAGAATCAATCGATTCAAAAAAGTCATTCCTTGCCCATTTCTCCTCATCAGCCGCACTAAGAAATGCGTTGACCTCACGCTCCATGATGGAGGGAACTCAAGACAAACCAAAGGGATCCACCACTACTTCCAGTCAAATCACCCTTCTCTGTAATCAATGTAGAATCAATAACTAATACATAAAATACATAGTATCCAGATCCCGTCAGTGACATCAAAAACCAAGATAGTAATAAAAACATGGAAAATCTCGCCGCTAAAATTAGTGGATCCTGGAAAGCCTGGATAAAAAAGAAAACCGCCTCCTAGAGACCAAAGAGCAGACTCTTCTCCAGTCTTAGTAGACCCCACCAACCCTATCCACCAAAAGAAAAAAACAAGAGGAATACAACGAGATTCCTCAAGAAACAAAGGAAACCATAGAAATTGTTCCATCCATAATAAACTTCACCTATCCTTTAGTCAACCCTGAGAGAACCTTCAACAAAACCATTGTTTAGGATTAAAAAAAAAACTCCCACGTAAAAACGCTCCAGCGCCATCGCCTCCTCCTCCTTGGGCTTGTTTGCCACTTCTTGTCTTCATTAATGAGATTTCTCGACCTCGTTTATGCGTTAAGAATTTGTCGTTTATTTGTTTTCCTCATCCTTATCCGATGAAGTACGCAGTTCCATGCTTTATTTTTTTTCTTATCAACTTGTATTTATATATATTTTTATACTGAGTAAGAAAAAATATTATATTTCATTGATAGAAATACATAGTTTGGTACTTCAAGGATTATTTTAAAAAATAATTACTTTATGTCTAAAATTTTCTTTTTCTATTTTCTTTCATTACAATATAGCAATTCATTCACATTCTTCCCTTTCTTCTACTTTTTTTTTTTCTAGGAAAAAATTTGTTCAATTATATTATCATATAATTTTTTTACATCTCCAAGCACATCCAAGTGAATCCAAATACAACACCATTCAAAAGGATTCAGTTACAAGCTATTCAAAAAGCAAAATATGAAAGTGTACAATCCTCTGAAAATTCTAAACAAACTGATCTAACACAGCAAGTCATTACCAAAAAAACAACAAAAATAACTATCTCCCAAATGTCTCAACATTTGCTAGAATGTCGAGCAAAGGATCAGATCCACTCAAACTGACAAATGGACTCTAATCTGTCTCCCAGGTCCTTCTGCTCCATTGATCCATTGATGATATAATAAAATGCCTTCAGTCTCCTCCAATGCCAACTTCAAAAGCTTGTCTGCTTCAACATTGAAGTTTCTGAATATGTGTTGATAGCTAATAGACAGAAAATACTTTGATAATGCTTTGATTCTAGTTTTCCATCCTTCCACTACAGTCACCTAGAGACTTCCTTTATTAATTAGCCAATCTATTACTACTTTTGAGTTCCCCAAAACATGGATACATGGAATTGACAGGCTATTTGCAAGCATAAGTGTAGCCCAAGCTCCTAAGAGTTCGACTTTTGTATTGGTACCTCTGTCACAGTTGAAGGTCCATTTAATTACTGAAGCTTCGAATGTTTTAATGACTCCACCTACACCACACAAGATGCCATCTCTTTGTGCTTCCCCATCAAGCCATGCTAAGGTAGAATCACTTTTGTAGGTAAACATTATATCTCAAGGAAGTCTTTCTTTCATTTGTGTGTTGGTTTTGTTTATGAGAGCCTTTGTTTTATAGATCACAGCAGGAATTGATGGACTAGAGTCTTCGAAGATAGCTCTATTCTGTTCATGCCAGATATGCCAACAAATAAGAGTCGATATTTGAGTAGGGGAAGACTTGTCCTCATACTAGTTTTTTAAACAATCAGATAGTCTGCCTCTAGTCTAGTGACACTTTATGTTTAAGTCTTTTATCATTATATTCTATACTGTTGTTGCAAAAGGACATGACTTAAAGAGATGAAAGATAGTTTTCGACTCCATTTTACACAGAGGACAATGCCCAAGTCCTTCCCAACCCCTTTTCTGCAGCAAATCCCAGGTAATTATTTTACCTACCAAATCTAGCCACAGGAATAATTTGATCTTTAATTGCACATTCCATTTCCAAATGGATCTCCTCCAGGTCTCCACCTTTAACAATTTTTTTGTATTAATAATCCTCAAATAGAAATTTTTAACTGATGGGATTCCATAATCATCGCCTCCAATCCACATTAATTTATCTTCCTCTTCATGTATTAGAGCACCTGATTCAATAAGTGCATGTCTAAACTAATCACATTCCTTTTCCAGTTCACCGAAAAGACCCAAATCAATACTGCTCAGCCAGTTGGAGGATGAAATATAATCTTCTGTATGCTTCTTGACTTGGGCAAGAGTCATGATATTCTTATGATTTAAAGCAGATAGCAAATTATTTGATAGGAAAGAGGAATTTCCCATCCCCAATATCCGATCCTTTCCCAATGCAATCAGTTGACCTGTTCTTGGATTCCAGCATATTCCATGTGTGATAAGATGGATAACTTTTAACAAGCCACTCCATATTCTAGATGCCCCATTAAGCTGGAAAGAATATGATTTGAGCCAAGTTATCACCGATTTATTGTGAATATACTTGTCAAAAATAACTCTATGCCAAATGTCCTCTCCATTAAGAACTCTCCAAAGAGTGTTTGCAGCCAAAGATTTATTGAAATCAAAGATGTTTCTTATACCCAACCTCCAAAAAATTTTGGTAGCGTAATCTGCTCCCAGTTGCACAAATGCATTTGATGACAATCACAGTTTCTTTTCCATAGAAAATTATACATCAATTTCCTCAATGTATTCAGGATTGAATAGGGGACCATTGCGAGAGACAACCAATATATTGGTTGGATTTCTAACACTTCTTTCAAAAGAGTGAAATTTCCTCCTAAGGACAACCACCTATATCACCAGTTACTTATCCTTTTTTCCACCTTTTTAATTAACCAACCCTAATCTTCTATACATTGAAATCCTAACTTTATAAAAAAACACAGATACTTGAAACCTTGTTCCAGCTCCAAGAATTTATAAGGGAAGATCGCCTTAAAAGGTAACAGATCCAGATATGACATTCCTGCTTGATGAAAGGTAGACTTTGTTCCATTGATAGATAAACCCGAGGACAAACAAAAACATTTTAATACCTTGTCAATTTATCACCATTCCTGCATAATAGCATTAGTCATAATGACCACATCATCAACAAACAGAATATGAAGAATATTTATAGTCCTTGACACTTTAATACCATACAATTTACCTTCACTTTGACTGTCTTTCATTAGGAGACTCAAACCTTCCATTACTAAGATAAATAGGAGAGGTGATAAAGGGAATCCTTGCCTTATACCTCTACCTCTTTTAAAGAAATCAGTTTTATCACCATTAATCAAAACTAAATATGAAGTGAAAACCACATAGCTCATAATCCAGTTTGTCAAGTTTTGTCCCATGCCAATCTGAAGGAGGACCATACGCAACAGATCTCGGTTAATACAATCATATAATTTTTGCAAATTTTAAAAACCAGAGACTTGGACTTCTTCTTTTTAATACTATGGATACACTCATGTACAATACCGATGGCATCCTGAACCTATCTCCCTTGGAGGAAACCCAACTGCTCCTCAGAGAGTGATCTCGACAATATCGGTTTAATTTGATCTGTTATAATCTTTGATGTAATTTTATAACTAAGATTACACTGCGAGATCGATCTAAAGTTTCCAAAATGGTTAGGCTTATTTACTTTTGGGATCAAAGTAATGAAAGTTGAGTTTAAAGCTCCTAGTATAAATCCCTTTAATCTTGATTCTTCTACCATTTCTAGGAGGTCCTCCCCAACAATATCAAAAAGATGCTTAAAAAACTCCACTTTTCAGCGATCCGGGATAGGAATCTTGTCCACTTTAAAAACATTTAATACCTTTTTTAATTCCTACTTATCCACAGGTTTGTAAAGTGCCTTAGCTTCTATGTCACCCATCATTTTTGAAAATAATGCGACCACCCTAACCTGATCATTGGTAGAAGGTCCTCTTTGTTCTTTGTAAAAGTATTTGAAGTGATTTAGTGCTGCAGATTTAATGTTCTCCTAACCACTGTAAACCTGACCCTCTTCTCCATGAATCTCCTAAACATATTTACTATTTCTTCTGAAACTGGAAAAATTATGCATTTTGTTTTGTATTTAAGTCTCCACTTTTGATCCAGATAGCCTACCTACGTTGGTGCCATTGCTCCTCTATTTATTTTAGTAAGGTATTTATTTCATTCTCCAAATATTTTAATGGCGTATCCTTCATAGTATTACATAACCCCTCCACAATGTTTTGAATCCTATAAGAAATCTCATTCTCCAGACAACAGATCAGCTGAGCATTTTTACTCTTCTTTCGGTCCTTTTGCCAATCTTTGGTGATGACTTTCAGGTCTTTCAGTTTCCAAACTAGGCGATTTTTCTTACCAATCTCCTTTAGATATTTAGGATCATTCCACAATTTTTGCACCATCAATATAAACTCATTTTCTTTAGTCCACAAAGGATTGAACTTAAACGGGTAAGCCTTATATAAAGGAGGAATATCCAACTGAAGAAGAATCAGAACGTGGTTGGAGGTGAAAGGGTATTCCACCTAGGCTCTATACATGCCAACTGTATCTACAAGATATTCATAAACAATTTTTTTATCAAGTCTCTTGGCGATAAAATATGCCCCCGAACGACCATTGTGCCATGTAGGCATGACTTTCCCCGGCACAATGTCTATAAGCTTGTTTTTATGAAAATAAGTATTAAAGAAATTTGCCAACGATCCCAATAAGGATGTACCACCCTAGATTTCTCTGGATGATAAAGTTAGATTAACATCATCTGCTAGAATTAGACATTTTAAATTCAACAATCCTAAAGATTCTAGATTCTCCCATTAGTGTTTGCGCTCCACGCACGACCTGTATACATTTAATAGATTTATCTGTCTTCTACTTTCTAAACATAACCCTGTCAATAAGATTCCACCACAAGTAAGAAAAGGAACCAATTCAAAGTAATTAGGATCCCATGAAACCAATAAGCCACCAGAGGTACCAATAGAATTAACTGCACAACTTAACCAAGTAGGCCTAAGAGACTGGAAGAAAGAACGAGTTTTTTCTAAATGAACAAGAGTCTCCTGTAAGAAAAAAATATTAGGACGGGTCTTATCCAGTACACTTCAAACGGAGGCAACTTTCAGGGTGCCTCCTGTCCACCTTAAGTTTAATGAGAGAAGTATCATTACTTTGACCTTACAAGGGCCTTCAACGCTCTAAGGGCCCCACCTTCGGTAGTAGAATGTGGTACTAAAACAATTGAGGAATCAAGTGTCGAATTTTACGGGCACTTCTGGTTTTTATCGGGGAATGTTCAATACCCAATCCCCGAGACCAAGCATATTCTTTCCCGACCTTTACATTGGATGACCGCGAACAAATAGTTTCCCCTTTTCCCGCAACATCATCAATGACCATCTTACCAAGATAAACTGATAATTTCACATTTGAATCATTACCACAGATAAAAGGGATTAAGGAGTCAAGTACCATAGATAGAGTGGATTCCCCATATTCCAGTTCCCTATAGCCAGGTGGACTAGAAATATGACTCGACAACAATTGACTTGTCCCCAGGTTACAGAAGTCCCCAGACTGGAAGGATGGTTCTGGAGTAGGGTTACAAAAAGAATCCTTTACACTAGACAAGGTCTCACTATCAATGACACTCACTGGCTCCACTCCTGGTACAACAGTGAAAGTTGTTTGTAGAGGATCAAGGAGACCATAGAAACCATAGAATCTCATTTCCATGGAGAAATATGGAGTACTATAGAAAGTATCAGTTCCTTCCTGAACAATATCTCCATCAACCAAATCTTTACAATCTCTCCAAAGGTGAGAAGTACTTCTACAAATACTACATTTGAACGGAATACCAAGATAGTCTAACTTATGTAGGAAGTGTTTTCCCCTCCACTCTGTTTCTAAAGTCTCTGGCAGCCCCTGGTGAATATCTATTTCAACCAGTACCTTACAGAATTTCCTAGTAGAGGCCAATAGGTTTTCTCTGTCAATCATTATAAATTTACCAAGAGAGTTTCCAATGGCCACCAACGCCCCCTCATTCCAAAAATACAGAGGAAGTCCCAGTAATAAAACACAAATATGTTGAAAGGAGAAGTATTTAATTTCTCAGTTAAATGCTACTTGCCATATTTTTAACATAAGACTGTTATTACCGTTAACCCATTTCCCATCTATCAGAATAACAACGTCTTCTGGATAGTTACACAGAAAACATATCCAACCTTTAGTTAAGAAATATACCTCAGGTACATATCCTAGAACCGAAATCCAAACCTGCTCCAACCAGACCGATAACTTCTCTGCACTCATGTTACTATATACAAATCTACAAACTATACCACAGAGTGCCATCCTGCAGGTGTCCTCCAGGCCTATATCAAAGCCTAGGACCATTCTTTTAACAAGTTTTTTAGCCACCCACTATTTACGACCATTACAAACAGTAGCAGAGCCAGTAGCTTTATGATGAGAAGGTGATGAAACAGTCCCTCTTTTGGCTTTCGAAAGACTATACCCCAACAATGTTTTTTGAAACCCTAGTGTAGACTAAGACAATGCAGGTATGTAAGTATCTAAGGAAATCGCTAAGCTGGGATCCTTGCTACCACCTTTTTCCTGTAAAAATGGCTCTGCGTAAGAACATGAACCATCTGTCTGATAACTCAATATTACCTCTCAATTATTATGTACATTAGCTACATATTCCACCTTCCAAAGTACATCATCTGGCTCATTCATTAATACATTAACTTCCTCATTAATTTTTTCCAACTAGTTAAGTGCCATCTAATCCCCACTTGGAACCCACTAAAAACAAAATGCAAAGATATAGGGCTAGAAACACTCCAAAGTCCAAGGAGGAAAGGTAAATAATGATTCTGACCAAGGATTAATGTAAAGTAGTCCCCTAGGGATACAGTGTAACAGAGACTGAAAGGTAAACAAGACAATAAAACAAGTAAGGAATATCGAGACCCTCCAAACCTAGTCGATTCCAGGACCGAAATCCACCTCCATGACTCTTGTTGGCTACTATCTCACCATAAAATTTGAAAAATGGATGAAGTTCCACCTAGTTTGACGTCTCTGCCTTATTCTTCTCCCCTCCAGGGAAAACGAAATAAGTTGAAACCCCGAAGATTCTCCTTTTCTTCTACTTATTCATACATACTTCTATTACAAATAAAAAGTCATGCCTTCCATAGGATGATTGTCTAAAAACTCTTGAAATCAAAAGGTTTCATCCTGTAGCTTTAGCACATCTTTGGATAGCTTGTTCAATATATGTGTTTGCAATAGTACCATTTCAAGTCTGTGAGAAATTCCTTTACATGGGATTTACAAGTTGCAAGACAAGCCACCATGATATCACCTTTACCATTTACCCAATCGACCATTATTTTGGAGTCACTGTACAACTGGACCTTACGAAGATTTAAAGAATTTATTATAAACATGAGTGCCCATGGAGCTGCAAGCTTAGATTTGGTGTTCGATCCATGCCCTAGGGTCTAAAAGATATTGTAATAAATATTTTTTGATATGAATATCACTAGCCCTGCTCCACACCGTGTTAGATGGCCTTGGGTAAACCCATCAAAGAACTCCATGGAATTTCCTTATCAATCATTGTCTCAGCTATATTTCTATGTTTATGAGGTTTTTCCTTCATCATATTCTCAATAGACAACTTTTGGACTAGACCGACCACCGCTTCTTATGGGATGAACTTGTTCTAGAAGATGCATGTATTACATGCCCACCAAATAAAATACATATGGAATAGTGGCATCGACCTGTATGGGAATTACTTCTCGCCCTCGAACCAGTTATGCATCCAAGTTTTTATTTCCCCTTCCAACAAAGGAGCTCAACATTTCAATAATGCACACACCTCTTCCCATACTTCCTGTGAAAAGGAGCACTCAATGAATAAATGTTTCATAGTCTCCTCACTAGCTCTGCATAAGATGCACCAACTCTGGCCCGACCAACCCCGTTTCACTTTATTATCCCACATTAAAATTTTATTTTCTAAAACCAACCAAGTCATAGTTTTTACCTTTAGAGGGGAATTTACCTTCCATAACTGTGGCCATCATTTTTTCACCTCTCTTTCCCCTTCATTCTCTGCCAGCATCTGATATCCTAGCTTTGTTGTGAATGAACCATTCTTTGCATTTTTTACCCAACATATTATGTCCTCATCTTTTTCCTGAAGGAGGATGAAATTAGAGTATAAAATACCAATGAAGGAATTTCATTCCTCTTTTTTGGAAGTTGGGCATCCCAAATGGAATATACTCCTCTAAAATGTAAGTCTTCGACTAGATCTTCTACAATTTGTACCCCTCTCCAGCTCCAATCTAGGGGTCTTCCCCAATCCTTATGCTTCAACCATTTCCAATGTTCCAGCATAACCAATTGCATATTATCGGGTATGCCTCTATCAAATCCTTCCAACCAATTAACCTGGAGCCCGAGACTTCCTCATCGACCTTAACCATTCTTCTGTACATTTGCCAGGAAAATATTTAGCAGATATCACATTATCCCACAATGACTTTTCGTGTATCAGCTGCCACAAGCTTTTAGCAGTCAGGATTGAACAAAACTAGTATATGTTTTTGAACCCTCATCCCCCATGTTCCTTTTGTCTTGCAACCCTATTCCACTTCACTAGGTGCGGGTCGCCTGCACCTTTACTTCCTCTCCATAGAAATTGAAAACATATTTTCTCACCTTGGTTAGGATACCTTTTGGAATTTTTGCTTAGGTGGCCCAATATACCAGAATATTTCTTAGGACATAATTAATTAAGACCAAATTGTTGCCTCTAGATAGCCACCTATGGTCCCCATGAGGATATTCTTCTTTGAATCTTTTTTATTAACAACGTCTAGTCTTCGAAGGAATAAGAATTAGGCTTCAGCTTGAAGCCTAAGTACTTAAGATCATTGTCAATACCTTTCCTTTCAAAGCGCATGTTGATATCTAGTTGCCTGATTACTTCGTCTTCCAATGGATTTGTGATTACCATTGACTTTGTCACACTTATTTGTATTCATGTCGCCAAACTGAATGCATCAAGCACTTTAGTCCATGCTTTTACTTCCTATATCATATCTCCACCAAAAATTATTGCATCATCTACGAATAACGAGTTAGAGTAACATCCAGAGCCACATTAATTCCTTTTATGAGATTCCTCCCCCAATGATCCAGATGGATTTCAGTGGCCTCCCACCTATTCCAACTGGCTCATTTTGGCATTTTTCCAGTTCGACAATTTTTCCTAGTTTTCGGGTCCCTAACTTCCTAGGTCGTTTTGAGGCCCTAAACAATGTTTTTAGGGCTCACCATAGTCAACATGTCTACGGATCACCATAAGAAACATATGTATTCCTCGGATAGACCTTTCCAATGGGCTATTGTGCACCTAAAACGAAGATCATATACAAAATTTACGACCCCGGGAAGTTGATGTACTAACTTTACCCAAATGGGGCCCACATGACTTTTGGCACTTCATCTCCTAGGGTTAGGTTTTTGGATGTCTAGGGTTTTTGAAATTCCTATTTATTGTAAAAATGCCTTGAGAACCTCATTGTAATCATCTTCTAGCGAATGAGCACAACCGTCACATCTCTTCTCAGAGATAAGCTGCCACCATTCTAGCAAGCTTGTTTTCCACTGCATTTTATAGTTTCAGCTTATTTCCTTATTGANNNCCAGTTTTAATGTATATCTATTATTCTCTGTTAAGCATCTTTTGATAATAATATGTATTCATTTCGTTATGCTCATAAAATATGGATCATTCGAGCTTGAATAATTAGTTTGCTAAGGTCATCAACTACCAACAGGAAAATAAAAGGGGAGATAGGACACCCTTGATGAAGGCCTCTAGAGGGGAGAAAGAAAGAGGAAGCAAAGGTGTTGATTAAAACTACTAGAGTGGTAGACTCAATACACCCCATTATCCAATTGACGATCGTGAGATTAATCCCCATTTGATCAATGCCAACCGAAATAAGGTCTAGTTGACCTTTTCATATGCCTTTTCCAGATCCAGTTTCATTATAAAACCTGTTTTTTTCTTAGCCTTCATGGAGTGAAGGAATTCCTTAGTAATTGAAACCACGTCATGGATTTGATGCTCATCCAGAAAACCAAATTTCTCCTCCGAGATATAGTTGTTGAAGATATGCAAACGATAGGCTATATTTTTGGCTATAATCTTATAGATTAGGTTGCAATAGGAAACCGAGTGAAAATCCACAAATGAGTTGAGATCTTTCTTTTTAGGAATAAGATCCAAACATGTCTTATTGAAGGAGTTCCACACTTTCCCTCTTCGTTGAGACTCATTTACAACTTTAACCAGATCGAATTTCAGGATATCGAAAAAAAAAAACATAACCAAAACTCTACCATTAGGCCATTCAGTCTAGGGCTTTTACATTTTTGAAAATCCACTAGAGTGGACATGATTTATTTTTAAAATATTTCTTCCGTTGGGGACTCATTATCTTCTTCGGACACTGGATTTGTAAAAAGCATGACAACCTTCAAAATCTCATTTATTGGACATCCCAGAGCCACCTTGAAATGTTCTAAGTAATACTCTTGTCGTGTTGTTGCTGATATATCTTCAAAGGATGAAACCATTTCCCCTTTATTTTTCTTGACTTCCCATATGGTGTTGACCTGTTTTCATTGGCGAGCATAATTATGGAATAATTTTGTGTTTTTATCACCCTCTTTAAGCTAGAGGGCCCAACTTTTAAGTCATGATTTGGTTTCCTCATAAGCTAAGAGGTCCTATATTTTTTGAAGTAATTTACTAAGTTCGTCCCTTTGGTCAATAGAGCTCTAGATAACACTTTCATCTATGGGAATTACACTCCTCTTTGACTCTAATTGTCTCAGTTGTTCCATTGATTTTTCATTGAGATATTTTTCCTATTTTGAAAAAGAGAATGACTCTATAAATAGGGATGAAAGGTTAGGATTCTAAGAGGAAATGAGACCTCTGAAATGTCCCACTGAGTCAATAGCATAAAAGCACCAACCCTTGAGAAAACTACTAAAAAATTATTTTTCTCTATCCTCTTTGCACATTGTTTCTTGCACCAAGATAACATCTGGTTTTGAAAATTCTACTAGTCATTTGAGGGCTTGAATCTTAGGAGCTCCCCCTACTCCTCTTGAATTAAAAGAGAGAATAATCATTTCAAGACCTTGTATTGGGATTTTCCCGCTCTAAGGGCCCGCTCCATGATCGATTGTCTACCACTTCTAATTGTCTTCAAAGCTTTGGATTGAGCAATGGATATGAAGGATTTTCTTCCCACTTGGCCTCCATTTCGTTTGTCTAAGGCCAATCCTCCACCTCTACCAGATTCTTCAATTATACTTACTTTGGATCTTAAAAGGTAATCATATTTAATGGGATTCTTGGAGGAAAAGGAGTTGGAGGGGGAGTCATCCTTCTTATAAGACCCTATGGAAGGGGAATTGCATGGGGACCTAAATTTTGCTGACAGAGAGACTTTTTCCTCGACCACTTTTGAAGTTGAAGAGGGGGACTAGGGACGGAAAGCTTTGAAATTCTCTACAACACAAGAGGACTCATGGGAAGTCAGCTTAGAAGAGGTGGAGTGCTCCGCTTCATTTAAGGGTTAATTTGTATCCATCATTCATGCAAAAAATTTAAAAGAGATAAAGACTTACCAGACACAGGACTAGTTTTTGGTTTTTTTGATGAGGAATCTAGAGAATTACCTTTCATTTGATAGCTTGAGCCCATTTCACCAACTAATGTCGACCCCTTGAAGTCTTATGTTGCATCCAGAGATGGTTTTATCTTATAAAATCTCTGGAAAGGAGGAAAGTGCAATGTCGCCCTTCGATAATCAACATGTACATAACCTACTTGATGACACCCATAACATCTAAAGGGAACATGCCAATAATCTATTTTTTGAATCTAGTTGAAGTTACCCCAAACCAATTCAATTTCATCTATCAGAACTTCTTTTAAATCCATAGAGATATGCACCCATGCCCAGCCTCTTTCAACCATCATCTCCCACCTGAGTTTGTAGCTAAGGAATGTTCCAAGTTTGTTCCCTATAGATTTAAAAATCAATTTGTTCCAAAAAAATAAAGGAAGGATGGGAAAGATAGACCAATTTTTTTTCGATGTCTATGATTCTCTCAATGGATCGAACATGATATCCCACTCTTTCAGAATTAACCCGGATGGGCCCCAACCCCATTCTTCGTTAAAAATTGTATCCAAATCCTTCCTTCTTTTTAATTGAAAACTAATCCATCTCCTTGCTAGCGTATGATAAGTGGGGAAATATCCTAACAAATGGACCCATTTCTCCTCCAACCATCCTTTGAGGGACGTTGGGATTACTACTTTCCCATTAAAACGTTCAACCATCATTTTTCCCAAGAGGTCTAGGTTGGCCCCAACCTCAACGTCGTCTCCAACCACCATTCACCCGTGCTCAGGATTAACCTTCCAACACCGTTGTTTTTTGGGTTTCCCCTCCCCCATTTTACTACAGGGGCATTGGATCTTGTCTAAGATACACCACCCTTGCATGCATGCTATAGATACTCTACCTTTACATGCACTGGAAAGGAAGATTGCACTTTCATCTAGGAGAGATCCTTAGCAATCGAATGTTGGTTGGCAGATCGAGGCCCAACATTAACCTTTTTGTCGAACAAAAATGAATTAACATGGGGCCCCGTGCTCTCAACTTTCTCTAAGATTGCATCGATCCAATCCGACAGAGGTAGATTGGACAAGTCAACAACTCATTTTAATGTTTGAGCACATATAAAGGCTTTGTCTCATGGGAAGGTGGACTCCCTGAGTCCCTATTGCCGTCGAGATCCAAATAGTCTAGCAGAATGTCATCCATGGTACCTGTGACAAGTTTAAAGCGATTGCATCAGGCATTGCTAGAGTTCATGTGTAAGCATTTATCCTGGAAAATACCCTAGTAGCTTATCCTCCATTTCCAGGATCTTCATGATAGGTAAAACGTAATAGCCTCGAGCAGGGATAGAATTTGATGGGCAAATTGCCTGTCACGAGGTGGTTTGCCCGTCAAATACGTTAATTGTTTTTGACAAACCGTCAATAATCTTAGTGAAATCCGTCAAAATGTGTATCTGAGTTACGGAAACTGTCAAATTTGATGGGCTGTTGAGATTTGAAATTCCAACCCTGGCCTCGAGGTACGATTCAAGCCCATAACTTTTCCATAAAACATATTGTACGCCCTTTGTATCTGTACCCTGGTTCATTCCTAGGGTTTTTCCCTCTGCACGCTCTCTTACCAATTCGTATTTATATATATTCTAAAATAATATTTTTTTGATGTTATATATATAAACACATTTTAAATTTTAAGTAAATTTAATATTTTTTAAATAAATTTATGAATGGTATTTAGTGTTAAAATTGGTATACTTTTATATGTTAAATAAATCAATATAAATTCATTTATGGTGGATTTTCATTTTTTGTGTGTGTTTCTATGTTGTATTTTCAGTTTATATTAATGTGAATCTAACAAAAGTATATAAAGAAGGTACTTGTTGGATGTAGAGTTTAATTCAACATCCAATGAGTGTTTGCACTTGAAATTTAAGTAAACTTATAAGGAGATAAGTTGAAAATACAATAATAATAAAAAAGTAGTTTCAAGAAACATGTTTTTTCATGTATTTCTAGTTTATCTCATTAGGGTCTATCAAAAATATACAGAGTGAGTACTCGTTGGATGTGGAATATAATTTTGTATCCAACGAGTGCATGCACTTGAAATTTTAGTAAACTTATAAAGAGACAAGTTGAAAATACAATAACAAGGTATTTTGTTTTCTTTCCCTTTGAAATTTCATAACTCGTATTTTATCATTTTAACTATAATTTTAATGTTTTCCTTACTAAGCCAATTTTAGACCTCAAAATTTCTCTAAATAACAAGTCAAATTTTAAAACAATGAGACTATATAGTGAGTAGAAAATATAGACGAGATTTAGAACACATATATTTATCTAAACTCTTGAACGGATATAAATGAAACAAACATGCAAATTTATTGCATAAAATAGCGAGAATACATATAGAAAACACTATGTGTTCATCTAGTGTATAAATACTCTCATTTCATATTTGTAAAGGTTCCCAACTTGATTCTTAAGCCTCATCAAAACTTTGTTGGATTTTCACTAAGATTGCTACATCCTTTCTCTTAAGTACTCAAGTTGCTATTAGAAAAATTTTGAGGTATAAAATGGGCATCTTAAGGAAAACAATAAAATAAAAGTTAAAATAATAAAATAAGAGAGGAGTTTTCAAAAGGAAAAAAAGAAAACAATTTTTTTATCTTATTTTTGGCTTATCTCCTTATAGGTTTACTCAAATTTCAAGTGTAGGCACTTGTTGGATGTGGAATTAAGGGAAAGAAGAAAACCATTTTTTAATTGTATTTTTTACTTATCTCCTTATAGATTTACTAAAATTTCAAGTGTAGACACTCGTTGGATGATTTTTTTTTAATTATGCATCCAATGAGTGCTTCCACTTGAAATTTGAGTAAACCTATCAAGAGATAAGTCCAAAATACGATAAAAAATAAATCATTCTCTTTCTTTCCCTCCAAAACTATTTACCCTTATGGTTGACATCATCATATTGAATCTTGTTGGTTCTTTTAAAGTTGATGTTGATAGCACATTTTTTGTTTTGAGGTCCATTTTTTACTCAAAATTTTTGCAATGCTAGAACTATTGTTTTTCTTGAACAACTTTCTCACATCAAGGATAGAACCTCACTAGTTTGCTTGTCTCTTTGGTTGATATTATTACTTGTCTCTTTAGTTGCATTTAGGGTGTTCCCTTGCGAGTTTATCTTGAATCATTTCAATCCCTCTCCAAGATTACCAACACCATTATTATAGGGAGTGATCTATAATCGAAATCCTATGGCCAAAGAATTCATCACACATATATTAATGTGGAATAATATAAATTGTATACAAAAAATATGATAACCCATTGTACATAAACAATGACCATGGTTTTATGATATTATAACTAAACAATACAATCATATATACATAGCTACCACAAGAGATACCTTATAGAAACCTAGTTTGGGAGAACACTAGCTTCGAAATGGTTTTGTTGCTCCAGTTATTAATAATGTTGTTCTTACAGATACAAGTTTCTATGGTTATAAACACAAAAAACACAATGTATAATGTTAATGCAAAACTTAGTGTAATAAGATATCTTATAGAACTGATGAATTGGCCCTTGTCTAAGTTGATCTCTCCAACCACAAAAAATAATGCAAATTTGATATCAACTCGGCCTGTGGATGATCTTCTATCTCCTATTTTACCTTCTCACCAATCAAACCTCTAATCCAACCTCTTCTAGCTCCTTCTTAGTCAAACCCATTTGCAACTGTAAACCTACCATTTTATTCTTATTACTCACAATTATGTTGAAGGCCAATGTCCTCCTAGTTGTTCTTTGAAGAAGCAGTTATAATACCCATGCATGTTTACCCCTCATTTCAAATTCTATAGAATTCAAGTAATTTTGGTTTTCCCCAAACTGTCATGAGGCCTCTCATGATTCGTCAAAGAGTCCATGTGTTGAAACCCTGGGTGCCCATGTCATTTGCAAAGTAGGTTGCCATATTATCTATTGCAAGGAACCTACTTCTATTATAATGTAGAGGTTTTGTTGTGGAGTGGAACATGTATCATGCTACATAAGTTGATATCACTTTTGTTGTTCCTTTTGTGCAGAGTGTGAAGTGTGGATTTAGATTCTTCCCCAAATCACACCTTTTCCTTTATGCATGCCAGTCTTTGTGGGGTTTAACCCTTGGTCTTGTTCCCTTTACTTATGCATTGGTTCCTTTTCCATCGTACCTTTAACTTGTGTATAGTGAATAGCAGGGAGGGAGACATTTTTCCGACTATGCCAAAACCTTTGCATGCCTTTCCTTTTTCAAGCCTTGTTAACTTGTGAGTGGTGTGAAGCATGGAGGTAACACCTCTCTCTAACCTGATCACCTGCCCACATGATCAACACCTTAGTCCTTATGTCGTGTGTAAAGAATAGAGCATCAATATTCCCTCCTTTTTTTCATGTCTTTGTGTATCCTAAAGCTAACCATATCTTTTTCCCTGACCATTTTTGAAGACTTCTACAAGTTTTTCCAAGGTATAAAGACTTCTAAAAACAAGCCTTAAGCACAAAAATTTGAGGGTTCTTTAGCATAAAAAATATATATGATAAATAACAAATTAGACATTTTGTTTATTAAGGATCCATTCGGATCAGGGATAGTGCCTCATAAATGAGGGCCAATTTGATCCATCATTTGGTAACAATGATTCATTTATTTACTTCGATAGATCTAATGTGTTTGTACATATATTCCACATTGTTTAGAGACATTATTCCAAGTATGATACAAGGATAATCTTGGTGCTTTGGAGTATGGAAAGAGGCTCAACTCCTGTTGGTTTCAATTGTTAGCTCAACCCCTTCTACCACATAAGTTTGTACCTTTCATCTCTCTCCCTTTTGTTTTGTTTGATTAGATTTATAACTAGATCATATAGATTAACTAGGAGGTAAATATTCTTTTCTTTCTAAGTTCTATTTGTTCCCTAGCTATAAAAGAAACCCTTGATACCTAATCAAAGTATCATTTAAAAGTCAATCAAACACTAGGTGAAACATTAAATCCACTTTTAATAACTAATCTAGTGTGTGTCTCCTCTTTTCTCCATTTCCCCACCTTCCATTTCATATTTGCCTTCAATAACCGAGTGGTTACTCCACTCCCTTCCTCATTTGTGATGGAATTATTTTCAATTGTGTGGTGGTACAAGGCCATGAATATTTTTCTTGATATGTATACCTTTGTCATTTTTTCTTTGTAGCTAATGCTACTCGAAAGCATTTTTCTTTAATTTCTTTAATTGTTTTTCTTTTACCATTAACATCCCTCCAAGATCAACCAATGTAAGTCTATTTATTCTTCATGTCACATTGAGAATGAACACAATCTACCCAAAAAAAATTAGTTAGTTCATTTTTGGATTAGCCCTACAAGATCTTACTCATATGCCTCATCACTAAAAACAATTCAACACCTCATCTTGAATGTGAGGAGTTAATTATGTTACTATTTCACCTTCTTTCACATTCAAAGAATAACACCAATTTTTAAAGTACAACATGGGAATGATGAGAGGTCTCATAATTATTCTACAAAGTAGTCCAAATCTTATGTGCTGAATCCACACTTCCGATCTTAGTTATAATATGCTCTACAATTAAATAATCCATTGGTGTAGGATGTATAGGATCTAATCCATAGACAAGTGGTTGGATATAATCATCATGTTCAAACTAGCCTTCCCAAATGGAATGAAGAAGGTTCCATTTAGTTGTAGCATGAGGTCATCCTTTGTAAAAGAGAGTGTAACCTTTTCTAGTGCACTATACAAGAGGTCTTGATACAATGGAAGGATACACCACCCGAGGATGCCACATGGGAACTAGAAGAGATCCTTCATCAATTCTCTCATATCCAGCCTTGATGACAATGTTTCTTTTTAAGGGGGAGGGCATGTTAGGGTCCTAACCTCCATAACCCCCTTAGTAGATACATAGGTTGCTTTGTATTGCAATGTATGGAGACCATATCTAGTAAATAAGGCCCATGTAGTAGTGTAAAATAAAAAAATATGATCTAGACTATATTGAGAACGAAATGGATAACACACAAAAATATAGAGAGTATGACAATACAGTGAAACCCAACTTCTATTAATGAATAAAATAGTAGAACATTGTAGCACACAAATGAGCTAGAATGGTTGTAGCTTATCTCTGAAGAGAAAGAGATGTTGGCTATGCTCATTTGCAGAACGCTGATTAAAAATAGGCCAAAACGGGCCTTTTATCATGAAGCCTAAAAAACAAAGAGGAAAAAAACCTAACCCTAGAAGAGGAAACACCAAAAGTATTGCAGAAGTTGAGGTCGTTAGTTGATATGTCATCTTCCCGGGGGCACAACTTTTGCATACGATCTCCATTTGGGGCACATGATGGCTCATTGGAAAGAAATATCCAAGGATTAAAAATTTTGGCCTGGTCCAAAATATGTTATTGACAACCACTGTCCCTTCGAATGCACAAAAAACACTGTTTAAGATCTCAAAATGGCCACGGAAGTTTAGGACCCAAAAAATAAGTAGAAAAAATGGCCAAAAAGATAGAGAATCATTGAGTCAGTGGAAGAGGTGGGTGGTCATTGATATCTACCTATATAAATTATCCCCCCTTAGGAAGCAATGGTCTCCATTTCATCAAGTTCCATCATTAGATGGGAAAACTTTTGCTGAGTTTGGCTCCTAGTGAGCCACTTTCCTTGGTGAAGAAGTTTCCCTGCGTTGACGACCTGATAGAGCTATATATTATATTGGTAGGTTCCTTTCATCTATGTATCCATGATTCAATCAAATATATCCTACTCAAGTCAATCAGGGTTGATTTCTATAGGGTCCAAGTGCTCAATTACCTTTGAGGTGTCTAGTAGAGGTGGAAAATATGGGCGAAGCAGATCCACATTAAAGACTAGATGTAGGCCAAGGAATGGTGGAATGCTTAATTCAAAAGCATTCTCACCTATATCCTTGGTGATGGTGTAAGGCCCATATCAAAGTGGGAGAAGCTTGTGATGGGGTCCTGCAAGGCAGTCTTTCTGCAAATGTAACCAGACCTTATAACCAACTTGAAACTTGTGTGGAACTCGAAGTTGGTCATGTTATTGCTTGTACTTGGCATTGATAGTTAATGATATGATATACTTTCCTACATCTTGTCAAAGCTTTGGCCAATAAAAATAATTTTGTAGTACTACCACTATTTTTCCATGCCAAAGTGTCCTACCAACCAACTGTAATGAGCTTCCCAAATCAGCTTCGCACACTCACTTGAAGGAACACAGAGGTGGCCTAGATGGAATAGAAGTCCATCTTGAAGATGAAATTCTGGTACTGATCTACTTGCGCTCAATGTCTAATAGGTAACAACGAATTCATATTCATTTTTTTATAGTTGTGGCCACCCAGAGGTCTCATGCCCACAAGAGTTAAGAACTATGGTTAGTACCACAATCAGGGGTTGAATGAGGCAGTCTGCAACATGGTTGGTTCTTCCCTTCTTGTACTTGATGTTCAAGTGGAATTGTTGTAGGTATGTGTAATTTTCCCAACTAGGCTAGGTGGGAATATTATGTTTTCTGTCCCAAAATTTGTTATTTCTTCTTGTGTAAATGTGCCAAACACTTGTATTAATGGGGTTGTTAACTTCTTACAAACACTTTTCTCAAATAGGAAAATTATCAAACATATTGCATGCATCCATTACACCAAAAATAGAGCAGATAATTATGGAATCTTATTATGGATGGAAACACCCAAAATCTCAACAATACAATGATGGTTGTAATAACAATTGAAGAATACTCCTAAACACATAGATCTAATGGTTTCTAGGAAACTACAAATCTTACTACATAAACAATACAAAGAAAACCTAGAATGATGTAAAATCCATGATGTCCAAGGCTCTCCAAGCCCTATACTATTTTTCTCCGGTAATGTGTACTTTACAAGTGGCCCTCCAATATCTCTTGCAATCCTCATGAGCCTGATCTCAACTTGATACTACAATCCCTGATCATAGAGGTCCTCGTGGAATGACTATGGGACGTCTAACGAAGCCTCGCAGGACAACCTGCACTCAACCCGTGAGGGTGTCTCCTTTCACCATTTTCTAAAACCCTCCCGACACCTATATATTCAATGATCTACATCTTCCATAAAATGTCACAAATCCCTTGTGCAAGATAATATGCCTCCAAACTCTCTTTAGTATGAAACTAACACCACAATGAACTCAAATGTGGATTTCAAATGAATCCTCCTCCTTTTCTATCTAGAGTGGATATTGCACCACCAAAACTAAACTGCAATGGAAGGGTTTTTCCAAACCCTAATAAAAACTTGGCTCAAAGAGCACATCAATAAGAGATCAAGTCATAATTCCAAAGATAAGGGTTACTCCTCTATTTATCCTTCCTCTAGGACTTCTATATCTTTCCCCATCTTGACCAAATCAAACCCTCATTTTATTTTCCCTTCAATTTCATTAAAATATAATTATTTATTTTATTTAATGTCACTTTAGGGTTTGTCATTATTTTAACCTACTGACACCAAATAATCCTTCTTGACTCCCTTTTTCCTTGTTGACTATATCCTACAGGACTCTTATAGTCTATTAATTCATCCTCCTTTATGATCAATTGGAAGGGGACATTATAATCATCCCTTCCCAAGATTGCTTGTCCTCAAGCAATTCTAGATCAGGATATTGTAAGATCTGCTCTCCTGTCCAAGTAGCATATTATGCGAGCAATCCTCTCCATACAACCAAGTACCCTCGAATTACTTTTCTCCTCATCCTTTGTTCGCTGACATAAAAAATATTCTCAGGAGCTAGAATCAACTTCCCTTCCTCGTCTAATGGATTAAGATCTGTCGAAGCGATGACCTATGGTCCCAATTCCTTCTTGAGGCAAGATACATGGAATGTGTTGTGGATATTTCTACCCTCTGGTAGCTCCATCTTGTATGCCACCTCCCCAAATCTCTTGATCACTCTATAGAGTGCATAAAAGTGAGGCTTCAACTTCTCTACACCATTCTTCTTTAGTGAAAATTGTTTATAAGCCTGTAACCTGAGAAAGACTAGGTCCCCAAACTCAAAGTTGTGGTCCAGCCAATTCCTATCTACATACATCTTCTGTTGATTATGGGCGTCCTGAAAATTCTCCTTCAAGACTCTCAAGATGTCTTGGCTTTCCTGCAACCAATATTTGGCCTTGGGAGCTCTGCTCTCTCCAAATGCCAAATCCAAAAAGTATAGAGCATCATAGCCATAAAATTCCCTAATGGGCTCATCCCAATGGACATGTGATAAGTGGTATTGTAACAATGCTCCCCAATAAGAAACCACTTTATCCATGACTGTTGTTGCCCAAACACATAGGTCCTCAAGTACCCTTTGATCCATTTGTTTACTATCTTTGTTTGCTTGTCTGTCTGGGGGTGGTAGCAAGTACTAGGTGTCAATTCTATCCTGGATAAACTAAACAGATCTTGCCAAAACACACTAAGAAATACATTATATCGGTCACTGACTATGTTTCTCGAAAGTCCATGGAGTCTAAACATGATCCGGATTATTTTCGGCACGAAATGAGAGCGGAGATATAATAAATAAATGCATAGAGATACTGCGGGTATTCAATAATATAACATAAATGTATCATAGATGCAACCATAAACACAGATATACAGTAATACACGATTTCTATTAATCAGAGAAATGTACAGAGACTGTAAAAATACAGAGTGAAAGTA